>WNWK01029260.1:0-24585 GCA_009830355.1 Cherax destructor | reverse complement strand
AAAACTATCGGCCCCAGTGATGGTCCCAGTTTTGTCTTAACTTCGGTCCCGGTGTGGTCCCGTGGGGGCAACTTCGGTCCCAGTGATGGTCCCATTTTGGTCTTAACTATCAGGCCCCGGTGGTCCCAGTTTTCTTTTTCCCCCAGGCCCCGGGATGGCCCCAGTGTGGTCTTTATAAAGGTGTAAATTGGTCCCAGGGGGCCTTTTTCGGGTCCCGGTGATGGTCCCATTTTGGTTCAACTTCAGGTCCCGTGATGGCCCCAGTTTTGTTTTAACTTGGGCCCCAGTGACCCTTTGTGGTCTTAACTATCAGGCCCCGGTATGGTCCCAGTGGGTTTCTGGGGGTTTGGGGGTGGCCCCGGGGGTTTTCCTATCAGGTCCCAGTGATGGCCCCGGGGTTTTGTTTAACTATCAGGCCCCAGTGATGGTCCCAGGGGGTTTTTTTTAAATTCAGGTCCCAGTTTTGGTCCCAGTGTGGTCTTAACTTCAGGTCCCAGTTTTGGTCCCAGTGTGGTTTTTTCTACCCAGGCCCCAGGGGGGGGTTTTTAAAGGTGGTCTTAACTTTGGGCCCCGGTTTTGGCCCCGGGTTTTTAATTCCCCCCGGGCAACTTGGGTCCCAGTGATCCCCCCAGTGGGTCTTAACTTTAGGCCCCCGGTGTTTTTTTGGTTTATCAGGTCCCAGTGATGGTCCCAGTGTGGTCTTAACTATCAGGTCCCAGTGTTGTCTTAACTATCAGGTCCCAGTGATGGTCCCAGTGTGGTCTTAACTATCAGGTCCTTGTAGGCTTGGCGTTTCTTTTTTATTATAATAATAAACTATCATGTCCCTTCCTGGGTGTCTTGATCCCGCTGAAGGAGTCTGAATCCAAGGAAGTGGACCTATCCTCCCCTTGGATCGAACCTGATTACCTCACATTCCCCGATGGGTTAGAGTTTAGCGCTTCGCTCTCATTACAATAATGTCACCCGTCATTCCCTACCAGGAATGACGGGAAATGTTTTTTTGAGAGCGTGACCAGCTTCGAAAACTTCTTTATTATGTTCATTTGTATTTTGAGCAACAAAGCGACCTACAACTTGTTCTTCATGTTCACTCTCAAGATCTCTGCATGAGCACCAAGATGAAACTGAGCAATACTGGAGTGCATAGATGAAACTGAGCAATACTGGAGTGCATAGATGAAACTGAGCAATACTGGAGTGCATAGATGAAACTGAGCAATACTGGAGTGCATAGATGAAACTGAGCAATACTGGAGTGCATAGATGAAACTGAGCAATACTGGAGTGCATAGATGAAACTGAGCAATACTGGAGTGCATAGATGAAACTGAGCAATACTGGAGTGCATAGATGAAACTGTGCAAGTTTCAAGGGTTGGCATGCAAGACACAGTGAGGTTAATAAGGCATCCAGGAGGTGCCTCGCTAGACGAGTGCTAGGCTGTGAGAACCCTGATCCCTGATATCTCATAATGTCCTCGTAGAATCATAATTTATTCCTGGGGACTTGGGCCAAAGTAACTGTGTCGCAGTATAATCCCCGACACAGCCTGGGGCAAATGTGCAATATGCTTCCTCACTGAACTGAGTTCCAGGCTCTTCAACACCTACTTGTAACTCGAGGGCTGCCACCTTCCTGTTACAGCGTCTACGTGGGGATCCTGAGGAGAGTGTCTGTTGCATTCTTGCTTCCCATCTGGCTTCTAAGGAGCCGGGGGATTACCTGGATTTCCTGGAGAGGGTTTCGGGGGTCAACGCCCCCGCGGCCCGGTCTGTGACCAGGACTCGTGGTGCATCAAGGTCATAAGGAGGTTCCTAATCTGCTTAAAGATGTCTAATGTGTACACTATGTGTTTGTGTCAATTAAATACGACCTTTTCTTGAGGCCATTTTATTTATTTCCCCGAGGTTATGGGTCCTTATAATTTGCATTAGAGTTTTATCTCGTATACATGTATTGTAATATTTATACATATGATTATGGCAGGTGGGAAAGACTAAGAGAACATGGGCTATTCTGAACAGTAGATCAACATTTCGGTAATAAACAAATCATCAGGAATCATATTCTGCAACATAGACAAAATACCTGGACTTTACCTGGAGAGAGTTCCAGAGGTCAACGCCCCTGCGGCCCGGTCTGTGACCAGGCCTCATGTTGGATCAGAGCCTGATCAACCAGGCTGTTACTGCTGGCCGCACACAGTCCAACGTACGAATCACAGCCTGGCTGGTCAGGCACCGACTTTAGGTGCCTGTCCAGTGCCTGCTTGAAGACAGCCAGGGGCCTATTGGTAATCCCCCTTATGTATGCTGGGAGGCAGTTGAACAGTCTTGGGCCCCTCACACTTATTGTGTTGTCTCTCAACGTGCTAGTGGCACCCCTGCTTTTCATTGGTGGGATGTTACATCGTCTGCTGAGTCTTTTGCTTTCGTAGGGAGTGATTTTTGTGTGCAAGTTTGGTACTAATCCCTCTAAGATTTTCCAAGTGTATATAATAATGTATCTCTCCCGCCTGCGTTCCAGGGAGTACAGGTTTAGGAACGTCAAGCATTCCCTGTAACTGAGGTGGTTTATTGCAGCTATGCGTGTCGTGAAGGTTCTTTGCACATTTTCTAGTTCATCAATTTCACCTGCCTTGAAAGGTGCAGTTAGTGCGCAGCAATATTCCAGCCTAGATAGAACATAAGGGACAACTATAGTATAAAATATCAAAACATGAGAAAATCTTAAAAACAAAAATAGTTAAACAAACCAGTAAGTTAATTTAATATCATTATTATGGACACCATACCCATCCTGTGGGCGGTAGTCAAAAGATTACAGGGGCACATAATGGGTCCAGGGACTGTACCTCAAACTAACAGAAGCACACCTCTTCAAGGGAAGCTCCTTGGCACGATGAAAAGGCTCTTGGTCCGAGGCATTATGTTGTGTGGGTCTTGGGAGAGATATTTAGGTAGACATAGACACTCCTTGTAGGATGGTTACGGTATATTTACGGTATGAGTAGGAGAGAGTCCAGCCACGTCTGTCCAGTTATGGGTCTGACGCTAGTGAGAGGGTACGCCTATCTGAGGCTATGCACATGCGCTGAGCCTCTGACGTCAGCGGGTATCGTGACGTCACACGCAAAGGGACCAGCTATATAAGTGGGATGAATGCTGATACACTACACAAGTGTATATATGATACTGACACGACAGCTCGGCCATGTTATCGTATGACGTCTCGGCATACTATACAACTCTATAGGCTGAACAGACAGGTGGTACTGGGTGAATCTATACAATAGCAAACACATTATAACTTGGAACTAATCAAGATTAATCTTACTCTCGCACTTCTTGAGTTAATTGTACATAAGCGAAATTTAATGGATCTAGATATAACGGATTATATATATTACAATCCCAAATTTGATCGATCAATCGATGTGTATTCATGCACTCTTCGGCTTCTGAGGAAGAATAAATATTTACAGGGAAGAAGTTTTAACAGGAAAGATAAACTCGGCTAACACGGGTTATACTGTTAAAACTCAGAACTCAGAGAGAACTTGAACAGACAACAATCTTACTAGATACTAGAAATCTGATAACAAAACACACAGTCAATAATTCGGTTCTAAACTGGATTTTCTGATTTTCTATCTTTAGCTCACAACTTATGATCACTTTCCTACTGGAGGAATGAACAACTCGGTATTGATCAACTTATAATCACTTTCCTACTGAAGGAATGAACAGACTCGGTAGAGTGGATGGATCTCTCCCCGGTTGAAATAGTTAGCTCAAAGACACAAAGTATGAGCAAAGGAGAACGGCTCTCACTATCTCTTACTGCAGGTAAGAATTACTCGACACACGATACTTTACTCTGCAAAGGCTTACTGTCAACTGGAAGGAACACTATCTGGAAAACGAGGGACAACAACTGGCACTCTAGTGAATACACTAGCAACAGAAACGGCTTTCTGCAATTGCTTTTGCATCAGCGAGAGATGCTATAACTCATTCAAATAGTCTTTCTTCAACAAAGCGTCCCCTGGAGAGGAACTACTACTTGAACTAGCAACATTGCAAGGATAGACTTAGTACTCAAGGCGGTCCGGGATACCTCCGGCACCCTAGGCATCTGAACGCTATCTTGCATGCAAGATATTGTAGGGGCTGAATTCCAGACAGGAGTGACAGTAATACTAGTGCCTTGACCGCTCGGCTACGTTAACAAGTAAAACACATACTTTCTACAAGAACTAATCTGAACTTCACATTCCGCATCACTCTGGCAAATCTCTGATACAAGCTCGAAGAACAAACACATTGCTCAACGGCTAGAGACTGTCTTTCAATCATTAAGGGACTATGAGGACTGTTCACTGACTCATTATCATTATGGCTCTGCATAGCAGTACACACAGTATTATCGCACATGGTTACTAGAACTTCAATGCCTTGACTGGCAGAAAACACATTACTACTTGATTTTACTTGAGACATGACTTCAAGCAATTAAACGAGAATTGAAATGAAAGCAAAATTTACACAAGTATATGGCACAATATAGCTTAACTGATAGAAATTATTAACTATTCTGCATAAGTAACACGGATAATAGCACAATAACACTAAAGAAAAGATAACTCACTGGAAATTTACTTGGCAAGGAAACTCAACACACTAAATTAAAACAATCTAGCTTTAACTTGAACAGCAAAATGAGTTTTCTTTTCTTGTCAATATCAACAAAATTGCAACACAATAAAAGAATTAAATGCACAATTAATTAAAAGAATTCAATAATGGTTATGGCACTAGCAACAATCTGATAAAACAAATCGATAGAATATTCACTGGCAAAATGCAAGTAACTTTACTGCTTGAATCACTAGAAGTTCACTGGAATATTACTTATTACTCTTAGGAAATGACAATTTACTTGAGCAAATAAACAATAAAATTGATGAAACAAAAATTGAATACTGGGGAATATAATTTACACAAAATAAATTTCAGGAATTATCAATAGTCAATAATTGCACTGGGGAAAAACTTTGCAACACAAGAATTAAGATATTACGAAGGAATTAGTTTGAACACTCTTACTCTTAATTGCAAGCAAAGCAAGATAACTCAATAAAATAATTACTGGAACAATTTACTAAAAACACTGACTTTAAACAAACTTAAGAGTGAAATTGTTCAAACAACACTTTAACATGAACTATGTAAAAAAAATAATGAACAAGATATTTAACAAGAAAATAAGGCAACACTTACAGGAACTGAAGTACAACTCATCAGGGTAATTAACTTTTGGACTTACAAATTCACAAAAAGTCAATTTCGTTGTCCTTGAGATTAGTAACTTATCAGAAGAAATTGAGATCTTCAATAAAAATTATAGCACTAGTCTGCAAAGTTGAAACACATTAGAACTGTATAAAAAATAAACAAGTACACAAAACAATATTGGGTGCAAGGGAAAAAGTAGCACTGACTGCAACACATAAGAATTAGCAGGGAATATTACTGGTAAAAGGTTAAAAATTGCTTGGAGGAGAAAACAATATGTAGTTACTGGGGCAAGCAAAATTAATTAATTACACAATTAATATTAACAAACAAGGGTAAAATAATAAAAAAATGATAACTCTGGGATAGTACACTTGGTGAAACACAATAATTAACAAGACAGAAAATTCAACAACACATGGGCAATGCTGGGGAAAAATTTAAAAATTTTAAAATTACTACTTGGTGGAATATTGGAACACTAGATAACTTTAACAAAACTGTACTTACTGCATATTTAGTAACACAACGAAATTCACAGAAATTATAACGCAATAATTAACAAGAGACAATACTAGTGAAATCAAAAATTAATGCAAATAATTAATTTAACACAGAACACTTCCTAGGATAACTAAAAATTTATGTAACTCGCAGAAATTGTCTCAACACACGAAATTGTCTATAGATTATCTGAAAAATAAAACAACAACACAGTAAATGTCTCTAGGGTAGAAATCGTTGACTGAAGCGTGGTGGTGGAGGGTGGTGGCGGGTGGTGGAGGATGGTGGTCTGGTCCACTCGTTGATAACTTGAAGTAATGTGCATAAACCGGCGGACTACGAACCGAGGCTTTGTACAGTTGGCACAACAGTTCAGAAGAAACACACTCAGGACGCTCGACCTGGTTCGTAGCCAATAAACTGCTTGCAGGACCCAGTTAAGGGTGAAATAATCCACACTTAATGCTTTGTGTGGGTGGATACACGTGGTCAAGGCGTCTGCCTTAGCGTGGGTGGTGGGGGGTGGAGTAGCTAGGCTTACACCGCCTCCCGTGTGCGCCTGTGGCTTACGCCGTTTTTATGAACTTAACCCAGGGTGGCTTGAATAACCCAGGATACCACGGGGATGGTATTGTACTCAGAACAGCAATACACTGGAGTACAAAGGTGGTATAAATGCGTGAACTCACGTGGCTTACTTCTCAGACAGCAGAGTGGCTTGCTGGCTTAGTAGAATATTTTCACACAGATTGACTGGCTTGGAATCTTGTGACAAATTAGCACAGCAAGGTAGAAGCTGGCTTAAGCCTAGGCTGACGTAACTGGTTGTGGCTTTACTGGCTGGAATGGTACTCTCCCCTCACTGGCTTACTCGTACAGAATTTGCAAAACCCGGGTCAACCCCTCGTAGGTTTTAACAAATCAACAAATGAGGCACTTAACTGACCAGGAGATACTTTAGATATTGTAGACTTCTTGGATGTAGGTAGCTGGTAACGTGGTCGGTCTGGAGGCTGTTTGCTTGCTTGTCGTAGTCTATCTCTCTATAACAGCGTAATCGATAAAAATTACGGCACACCGCTGTCACCACTTGTTGTGTGGGTCTTGGGAGAGATATTTAGGTAGACATAGACACTCCTTGTAGGATGGTTACGGTATATTTACGGTATGAGTAGGAGAGAGTCCAGCCACGTCTGTCCAGTTATGGGTCTGACGCTAGTGAGAGGGTACGCCTATCTGAGGCTATGCACATGCACTGAGCCTCTGACGTCAGTGGGTATCGTGACGTCACACGCAAAGGGACCAGCTATATAAGTGGGATGAATGCTGATACACTACACAAGTGTATATATGATACTGACACGACAATTAGACCTCTTGGTCTCATTCAGACCGAACCTAATTCCCCCCCAATTCCCCCTTCCCATCCTCCCCTTTTTCCTTTCCTTCCCCCTCCCAATCCTCCCTTTTCCCCATCTCATTTGTAGCCTCTGGGGTCCTTCCCTCTGGCATTACGGTTTCTAGGTGGGGGAAGTGTGCCGGGGTTTATCCTGCTCTGTGGGGTTCCTCGGGAGTGGTGTAGTTTGCCGTGGAATCTGGATCATCTGAAGGCACCCTGCTTCCTTCCCGGATTTCCAGGAGGCGGGGCAGGGTGTCCTGCAGGTGACAGGTGTATCTCCAGAGGCTGTCTGTCGGTTCTGGGAGGTGGTAGCCGAAAGAGGTATGCTTTGTGGTGGGTATCCGACCGCCCTCTCTCTTGTCTGCTGAGGTGGCTCGGTGGATGTGAGGTTGCTTTCCCAGAGCGCTGGTTTACTGGCGTGAAGAGTAGGGTATGGCACGGGTTCCATGTTGCATCTGCACTGCTGGCGGTGTCAAGGTCCTCTTGGATGAGAGGAGGAACTTACGGCCCTTTCATGCCTTCTAGTAACTGTCCCTCTTCCTTTTTTTTTCTTTCTTTCTTGCTTTTTTTCCTTAAAATAATAATAAGAAAAAAGTACCACCATCATGGAGTCTTTGTTCCGTGATCCCCCTCCTCCTCCCAGGCCCCTTTTTGTTACCGCACCTTGTTCTGACCATTCTCCATACTTTTCCCATAACCCTGTACCTCGTGCTGGTGACACTTTTGTCACGTGCTCCAGGTGCCGAGGCTCTGCCCATTTCTTCTAGTGAGTCTGCCCCTTGCATGTCTTTAACTATGCATCTGGATTCCCCAAATATGGTGCAACAGTTTTTGGATCACCCACCTGCCTCAGATCAGGCTGCCTGCAGTCTTATCCCTAAACATTTCAGACCATTTGCTTACGATGGTCCTTCAATTTCTGCTCATTCCACCCAGAAATCACTTACATGACAACCACTTCCTTTACGCACCATGTTTACAAGTACACAGTGGACCAAATTCTTTTCTTTACAACCAACATCTCCAACTGATGAACTTTCAGACCACAGTATCAGTAAAGCTCTTTTACGACACGTTGGCCAAAATATATCCTTTCACGCTCTTCAGAGTGGTGCATGCATCGTTACTGTTCAGAACGCAAGCCAAGCTCATGATCTTTCCCATCTTTCATTGATAACGCTCCTATCACAGTTCACAAGCACGCTACTCACACTTTTTGCAGTGGTACGGTGGTCTTACCATGTACCATTGTACAGTGTGATTTTCTGTCTTGCGGTGACGATATTTTAGAGCAATTAGCCCTTCAGGATCTTCCAATTTTCAAAGAGAATACATATGTCCTGTTCGCTCACAGGCGGAGGTGCTTTCCCAGTAACATCGCCCACTTAACCTTTGACTGTCATGAACTCCCGTCCTCTGTTTATATCGTAGGACATCGCCTAGAGGTCCGTAAAGTGGTCCCTACATCCCAACAGTGTCGAAATTGTTGGCGCTTTGGACATCCAGCTAAATACCATAGGTCTGCGGCAGAGTGCCCGGTCTGCGGTGCCATGAATCATGCCAATACATCTTGCAGTCTTCCCCTCACTTCTCTTAATTGCAATGAAACTCACCCTTCTTTTTCCCGTCGATGTCAGGTTGATCTTAATGAACGTGAAATCCATTGTCTTAAGGAGAGCGAAGGCCTTACTTATGCTATGGCTGTTTCTCGGCTCTGCCTTCAGAGGAATCTTCCTCATGTTCCTTATTCTTGAGTAGCTAGAAGACCTCCAACCTTGGCGGTCCCCCGCCTACCAGCTCCTCCAGTGCCATGTCTTCCGGGGTCACCCCCATCTTTAATTATTTTGCAGTTTTACCCTCTGAAACCCTCACCTCCTTACCTCTTCCTACCTCTACCTCTTCATCTTCTCGCCCACTAGTTTCTCAGTCTGCGAGGCCTCGCACGCCTGCATCTTTTTTGCGCCTATCACCTGCAAAGTTGAACCTGTCCCCTAAGCCCATCTTGTTGTTAGGTGATTTTAATGCTCATCATCATCTTTGCGGAGGGTCCCACTGTGACTCTCGTGGTGATCAGTTGGAGACTCTTCTCACTTCTCATCCTCTTCATGTTTTAAATATGGGTGCTCCCACACATTTTGACTCTCGCATTCAGTCTCTCTCTTGCATTCATCTTTCTATCTGCTCCTCGTCAAATGCACTTAATTACGCTTGGTCTGTTCTCCCTGATTTGAACGACATTGATCACTTTCCTATTATTCTTACTTTTACGGCGTATTTCCGACCGCCTCGTAGCCCCTGTTTGGCAATTTGGATGAGCGAATTGGGACTTATACTCTCATCTTACCACTTTTTGTGGGGACCTTCTTCATCCTCTGTTGATGAGCTGGTGCACCAGTTTTCGACCTTAGTTTTGACTGCAGCATCACGTTCTATTCCTCAAACCTCAGACAGGCATTCTCAGACATGCGTGCCTTGGTGGTCTCCTGCATGTGCCCATGCAGTGCGTTTGAAAAGTGCTGCGTGGGGCCATTATCGATATAATCGAACCTCAGATCATCTTTTGGATTTTAAGTGTGGCAAGGGCAGTTGGTCGCCACGTCATACATGATGCTAAATGCACTTGTTAACAAGACTACGTTTCTACCATTATCTCGACTTTCCCTTTGTGTGCGGTTTGGAAGAAGGTATGGAAGTTGTGTGGCAAGTACTCTCCGGACCCAGCTTCTGTTTTGCGGGTTGCTGGTGTTAGTGTTGCAGAACCTCTTGAAGTTGCCATGGAAATCGGAAACTATCTTGTTTATGTCTCCCAAGGGCTTCACCTCTGTCCCTCGTTTCTCGCTTCTATGTCTGCCAGGGAGCAATTGCCCTTGGATTTCTCTTCAAATGAGATGGAGCCGTATAACATACCTTTTACTCTCTTAGAGCTAGAGTCCACGCTTTCCGCTTGCCAGTCATCGGCAGCTGGGCCTGATGATATCCATATTTGTATGCTACAGCATTTTCATTCTACAGCCCTTACAGTTCTTTTGCGTCTTTTCAATCTTGTTTGGACGTGAGGGGTTCTCCCTCCACAACGGAAATCTGCTATTGTACTACCGTTTTGCAAACTAGGCACCTCGGGGCTTGATATCTCTCACTATCGTCCCATTGATCTGACCAGTATAGTCTGCAAGGTGATGGAACGGTTGGTGAATAGACGTCTGATATGGTATTTGGAGTCTCACGATAGTCTTTCTCCTCGCCAATATGCTTTCACAAGGGCCACTCTACTTTGGACCCCTTGCTCCATTTAGATACATAAGTACGAAATGTTTTTTCTAATAAACACTCCGTCCTAGCAGCCATTTTTTATCTTGAGAAGGCATATGACACCACTTGGAGGTATAACATCTTGGCCCAGGCCCACCCTTAGGCCTCCGTGGTAATCTACTGACCTTCCTTGCTGCTTTCTTATCTGAAAGACATTTTTGTGTCTGTGTTGGCGCCTCGTTTTCCTCAGACTTTGTTCAGGCCAAAGGAGTCCCACAAGGTTGTGTCCTTAGCACTACCCTTTTTCTCTTGGCTATAAATGACCTACCTTCCATTCTTCCATCGCATATTTGGTCGTTGCTTTATGTGGATGACTTCGCTATAGCATACGCAGGCACTGACTGTCGCCTGGTAGTCTCCTCCCTTCAGGTTGTGATTGACCGTGTTTCCCATTGGGCCACTTCTCATGGATTTAAATTTTCTAGTGCGAAAACCCATTTCATTACCTTCATTAGACGTCCTCTTGTCACAGATATTCCATTGTATTTACACAGCTCACATATCCCGGAATGTAATACGGTCAAGTTTATTGGCCTTCTATTTGATCGCCGGTTGACATGGAAACCTCACATTTCCTCTCTGAAGGCAGCTTGCCATGGTCGGCCGAACCTCCCTAAAATTCTTCCGCATCATTTATGGGGAGGAAAATTGCCGGACTCTACTCCGTTTGCATTCTGCCCTAGTCTTGTCAAAGCTGGATTATGGCGACCAAGTCTATTCTGCAGCTTCTCCTGCAACTCTAAGTTAGATCCCCTTCATCATCAGGGTTTACGTTTATGCCTTGGTGTCTTTCGTTCATCCCATTGAAAGCCTCTATGCTGAGGCAAATGTTCCTTCCTTAGCCGATCGCCGTGATGCTCATTACCTTCGTTACTTTGTCTGCTCTCATGACCTTCTACATATAGGTTGGTCTCAGACATTAGTAGAAGCCCGTTATTTGATCGGCACCCCTGCTTACTTCGTCAATTTTCTCTATGTCTTCACTCACTCCGGTCTTCTCTCCAGTTGCCTCCCTTGTATGTTCACGTAGCGTCTGCCTTTTCCCTTTTCCCTTGGGAGGTTCCGACGGTTCGTGTCTGTTCTCCCCTATTACCGTGCGCCAAAGCTCTCCTGCCTATGGCTGCTTCTTGCTTTCTTTTTCTTGATCACTTCTGGTCACATGCTCGTGCCGTCGCTGTTTATACAGATGGTTCTAAATCTTCTGACAGTGTAGGGTTCGTGGCGGTGTTTCCTGACGATGTTGTCGGGGTCATTTGTTAGATTCAGCTAGTATTTTTACCGTCGAGTTGTATGTCATCCTCATAGCGCTTTTCCATATTACATGTATGTCTCCATTGGCGTTTGTGATCACTTCGGATTTCCTCAGTGCTTTACAGGCCATTAAACAATTTGATTTCCCTCATCCATTGGTCCAATGTATTCAACTTTGGTTGCGTCGTGTAGCTAGCAAAAAAAAAAAAAGACATCATTTTCTGTTGGGCTCTGGTGGTCTGGTGGCTAAAGCTCTCGCTTCACACGGCGAGGGCCTGGGTTCGATTCCCAGCCAGGGCAGAAACATTGGGCGTGTTTCTTTACACCTGTTGTCTATGTTCCCCATCAGTAAAATGGGTACCTGGGTGTTAGTCGACTGGTGTGGGTCGCATCCTAGGACACTGACCTAATCTGCCCGAAATGCTCAGCATAACAAGGGACTTTCTATATAGTAGTATGTCACTGATGTCAGCTAGGCCTGTATACCTTGTACATGTACTGTAGTAAATAAAGATATTATTATTATTGATGTGCAAGACAATGAACAGGCGGACGCTGCTGCGCGGTCAGCAGTGCGTCATGGAGGTTTCCTATAGAAGTATCCCATTCAGAGAATATTTTACAGTCATCTCTACACGTCTTCGCGGCTGTTGGCAACAATGGTGGTCGAACATGCACCATAACAAATTGCATTCTATTAAACCGCTTTTGGGTTTGTGGCCATCTTACCACCGTTGCCATACTCTGGAGACTGCGCTTTCCTGTCTCCACATCTGCCATACTCGCCTTACTCATGGGTACCTCATGGAACGACACCCTGTCCCTCTCTGTGAGGGTTGTCGGGTCCCTATTTCAATTCTTCACTTTCTTGTGGATTGTCCAGTTTACCAGCGATCTTGCGGGATTTACTTCCACCACCCTACCACTCTTACCTTACCTTCCCTTCTTGTAGACGGCAATGCCTTTGACTTACGATCACTTTTTGACTTTTTGTCAGCAACTGTTTTACTTTACAAACTTTGACACATAGCCCTTAACGTCCCTTCCAGCCCTTTTCTCCCCTCACCTCTGATCCCCTATCCACCTATAGCCCTGACATTATTTTCTGCCCAGCAGCACTGCATGACCCTTGTCGGTTTAGTGTTTTATTTGATTATAATAATAACAGAAGCACATAATGGGTCCAGGGGCTGTACCTCAACATTACAGAGGCACGTAATAGGTCCAAGGACTGGGTCACAAAGCTCTGATAGTTAAACAAGTTACAGTGGTAATGAATTAATTACGTGTTTATATATAGTTACAATCACAATGATTTATTAATGCAGATATGAATTAAGTTCCAAAAATATTAGTGTGGTTTATATGTAGTTTTGAATTATTTATATCACCTTATATTTTAGCAAGGTAAGGATGAATTTAAACAAGTTTAAGTGGTTGTCTGTGAAGTCCTTAATTTGATCGCATTCCAGCACCTTGCATGACAATTGCCACGCAAGGTGTGACAATTGCCACGCAAGGTGTGACAATTGCCACGCAAGGTGTGACAATTGCCACGCAAGGTGTGACAATTGTCCATCTCGCAAAGTTTACATTTAGTTATGTCTACGTTATCTGGTGGAGGTGATTCAACCTCCCAGAAACACTTATAACCCACCGGAGCCTGGCAGTAAGATAAGATAAGATTTGGTCGGATTTTTTAACCCGGAGTGTTAGCCACTCAGGATAACTCGGTAAAGTTAGTGCGTCATGGAGGTCTGTCATTTCCATTATGTTCCTTCACTCTTGTCCCCCAGGATGCGACCCACAACAGTCGACTAACACCTAGGTACCTACTTATTGCTAGGTGAACAGGGACAACAGGTATAAGGAAGCATGCCTAACATTTCCACCCATGTGAGATTGAACTATGGACACTCAGTGTGTGAGGCAAGTATGTTGCCTCCTCCTGCATAATAGAATGATGAGAGAATGATGCCTGGTATTTATTTCTTCAGTCTCAAGTCAGTAAAATTCAGTTGAGGTTCTTTTCGTATTATTGTCCACTAACTACGCTCTACCGCTTAACCGAAGCACGCGCTGGGCCTCTCAATCTCGGCACCACAGTTCCAACCTCCCGTTTATATATATAAAGTAAGTAAGTAAGTAAGTTTATTCAGGTATACACAAATACAGTTACATACATTATCATACATAGCAGCATATGTGTACAGAACCTAGGATAACCCAAAAAAGTCAGACAGCGACTTATTTCCATTGGGGTCCTTTTTACACCTTAATCTTTTACATTGTAGGATATATGTTATTATATTATAAAGGATATATGTATACTAGGAATAAGGTAAAAAGAGTTATTTACATATACATGTGTGTTAGCTAAAAAAATAAAAAATCATTCTCCTCCCTTTCTGTCGCTACATTCATTAGGTACCTTTTGGTTCTCTTCTTGAACTGGCTCATGTTATGACTGGCTTTGACATGTGCAGCCAGTCTGTTCCATTCCTTTATTGCTGTACAATAAAAGGTGTTTGAAGCCTGGCCACTGACTGTGGATACTACAAAGTTGTGCTCTCTCCCCCTAGTACTATGACTGCTTTGGTTCCCAGCCTTGACAAAATTGGCAGCAAGATATTCTGGACACTGTTTGTGAGCAATTTTATAAACTTGATTTAATTTAAGTTGTTTTACTGTCTTCAATATTCAGCATATCCAATTGTTGTAATTCATCCTGGCCTACATGCTCTCTTGGGCCCAGGTCCAGGATGAATCTTACCATTTTGTTCTGGGTGATTTGCAGCTTATCTTTCAGTTTTTTGTCAAGGCAGAGTACCATGAAGAGCAAGCGTAGTCAATATGACATTGTATAAGGGATAGACATAGGGTCCTGCGAGCCTCAGTAGGTAGACACTGTGCTTGTCTGTAGAGGAACTTCAGTCTGGCATTCGCTTTCTTTACTACACTGTTCCCTATCAATTCTCCTGACATGCATGAGTCAAAGGGGATTCCCAGATATTTTACTGAGGAAACTGAAGTGATGGATTCCCCATTACACCGGATATTAAAATTATTTACCCTGCTCAGTTTATATTTCGTGCCAAAGAGTATGGCTTTTGTTTTCCCGAGATGTAACGATAGTTTGTTATCTACTAACCATTTGCTGCAGGACTCCAGTTCCAGTGTTAATACATTAGCTATATCTTGTGGGTTTTTACCTGACACTAACAGAGCACTGTCATCCGCATACAGTAGGAGTTTGCACTTGACACTGATGGGCATATCATTTACATAAGACAGGAATAATAAAGGACCCAGAATACTACCTTGGGGAACTCCACATGCTATCGGCAGTGGTTCTGATTCCGTTTTGTTGATTTTGACAATTTGTTTCCTGTTGCTAAGATAGGACTTAAACCAGTCTGTGAAATCTATGCCGATAGCTTGAAGTTTCTTACATAATATATTGTGGTTGACAGTATCGAAGGCCTTTTGCAAGTCTAAAGTTACCATTCCTATGAGGTTCCCTATGGATATTTCAGTTCTCATGTAATCCATCAGATTAATTAGGGAGGTGTCCGTTGAGGTGTCCGTTGATTGGTAACTATGAATAATGTTGTTGTCACTAAGATATTTAACTACTTGACAGTACACCGCCCTCTCTAGAATTTTGGATATTACACTGAATATACTAACAGGCCTATAGTTGCTGACATCAGACCTACTATTTTTCTTGAAGATAGGAGTAACTCTGGCCTCCTTGAACCCATCTGGCACTGTATTAGTGGTGTTACAAAATGACACGATATCTATTAGTAATAGACATCTCCAGTGAACACTAGAAAGGATAGCCCTTCTAGCATCCAGCCTGTTACTGGGCTTTTGCAACAGTCAGTATCCTGGTCCAGTTATCCAACATATTATATATCTTAAGAGGATTGCAACAGATAGGGTACTAACCAAACAGATATTTAAAAGGTTTATTAACAAAGTGAGAAAATCTAGGGTAGCAAAGAAATCAAATATAAAGATAATAATTAAGACATCAATTAGGAGGTTAGCTCCTACACTGCTCTCCTATAACATAATGCTGTGCTGAGGGCACATATATCCAAATGACTCTAAAGTACCATCAGGTACAATGACAGTAAGTACAATAATACAGATATATGCAAATAAGAATATAAGTGTGTATGAGTGAGCTCCAGGTAACTCTAAGACTCGACTCAACCAATGTCTGACTGAACTTCTCTAAAGCTAGCTCTTCTAACAAACTGACAATCAGAACAGCTTGATTGACCAGTAAAATGACCAATTCGCAGAACAGCAATATAACAGGCAACAGTAACACAGCGTCAGGAAACAGGAGATATAAAATCGACCCTAACTGGGGACCATCAATAGATCCTCCAAAACAGTCACAAAACTCCCTTTCTACTGAAACTAGGTTCAGCATAAACAATCCCAAACTGTGGTGGTGCACAGATGCCTTATCGAATTAGGTCAGGAGCTGTAGCTAGAGACCTGAGTTATCAAAGAGTGTCAATGTGACACACAACCCAGAAAAACGTCGAAAATCACTGTCTAGTCTATCCTCTGTGAACAGAGTTACAGAGTCCTGAGAAGTATGTTTCGTCTCACCACCGAACACATACTCTACCACACAGAGTCTAAATGACGAGAAAACAAGCAGAGACAGGAGAGAGGTGTTGTCTCAACGATGTCCAGCTGCGTAGTGCTCTCGAGGAAGGAGCAGCGCCACCCACCTCGGGTGGAATCACGTGACTCCTCCCAGCAACAAGCCTAGTGTCATAATTTGTAATATTACATCCTACCTAATAAACATAGCTAAGTCAAATAATAGTCAAATAGGTCAAATAATAATATAAAGCAAGATATTAACGATTTAGCTATTATCGAGAATATCAGCAATATAAAATTATAGAAAATGGAAATATACATAATAAATTTATATAAACATGTATATACATTGTGGCCCAATTCTGGGGTCGCAATAGTGGTGATGGACAAATTTATTATGTGAGCAATGGGGATTGCCAGTTCAGAGGCACCATCTTTTAGGAATTTAGACGGGATGTTATCTGGGTCGGTGCTCTTAATTGGGTTTAACCTGCTTAGTTCTTTTTGCACGAAGTCATGAGATACACTTACTAGTTGACAACTGTTTGGAGTTACTCCTTTATTGGTATAGTATGTTTTAAATTTATCAGAGTCTGTGTTAAAGGTATTTGATGCAGCTGGTAGTTTACTTACTAGTGTTGATGCGACAGTTGTGTAGTATGAATTAAAACAATTTGCCACTTTAGTTGTTTCGTGGCATACCTCGTTATCGACATTTAGAACTATGTTAGATCTATCTACGGGTTTATGGCTATACCACAACTGTTTGAGTTGTTGCCAGAGCTTTCTAGGGTTATTCTTGTACTCTTCGATCTTTGAGCAATAGTGCCTTGCCTTTGCGCCTTTTATAAGCCTCTGCACTCTGTTCCTCACCCTTTGGAATTCATTTAGTGCTGCAATATCCTGTCTGTTTGCCTTAAATCTTTTTATCAACTGGTCTCTGAATTTCATATTATCTAATATCTCAGTAGTCATCCAGGGTTCAGTTCTTCGTTTAATCCTAACCTCTATTATCAATATTATCAAGGATGGCAGTGAACATTGTTTTGAATTTTTCCCAGGCATCATTTACGTCCGTGCAACTTGTTATCACTGACCAGTCACAATTGTCTAGCATATTTACCAGTGTTTCTTTACTGTAGTTTCTAGTTAGCAGGACTCGATACTGCTACTGGGGACGGTCAAGATTCCCAGACAGCGCTCTTATACACTCGGCCAAATAAATGCCACATAAGCTGGGCAGTCTGGTTCACAAGCCATGTTTCTTTCCCAGCTCGGGCACGTCAGTGAGCCTCAAGCATCGATTCAAGCTATTTCAATCTCGTATATACCCACTTGTTTCTGCGTGGTGCATTATATATATATATATATATATATATATATATATATATATATATATATATATATATATATATATATATATATATATATATATATATATATATATATATATATATATATATATATATATATATATATATATATATATATATATATATATATATATATATATGTATATATAATAATAATAAGTTTGTTCAGGTATACACAAATACAGTTATCATAAATAACAAAAAAAGGCACAATACCGTGACTGGAACAATACACACAACCCGCACATATAAAAAAGAGAGGAGCTTACGACGACGTTTCGGTCCGAGCTTCTAAATGGGTATTTACACATGTTACTTGAGGATTTCTTAATACTTGTCGTGTACGCAAGGAGTAACGACATTCAAGCTGTTCCTCTGGCTGATTACTAGAAGTAGAGGGTACAGGGTCAGACAGATTGTCATTGTCAGTCACAACAATCTGGTTGTCAGGGACTTCGTCTTCGTCACATACTAACTTCATATGGTCCAAATGCGACTCTTTACATTGACCAGTACTTATTTCTCTAACTTTATACTTATTGCCGTTAATATGTTCGACTACTCAATACGGATCGATAAACTTTTGGTCGAGCTTAGGCATCGCAGACGTTTTGTTAAAGTTAGTCAGCATAACTCTCGAACCTACTTTTACTTTGGTCGGTTTTTCTCGAGTATTAGTGACTCTAGTAAATTATGCTGTTGATTTATGAAGTGTTTCACGGATTCTTCTGAAAACACTTTGAGCTTGGCTGGTACGAGTTGTTATGAAATCATCAGGATTGTAATCAGATCAATAGTGAACCTACCCTCATTCTTGGAGACTTTAATGCCAGACATAAGAATATTGGTGGGTCTATAACAAACACCAATGGAACTAAACAAGTGAAATTTCTAAATGAGCATGATAATGTTCGAATTGTGAGCACTATTGAGCCTACTAACATATATGGTTAGTTAGTTTGATATCTTTATTATGCACCCCATACCCATCCTGTGGGCGGTAGTCAAAAGATTACAGAGGTACATAATGGGTCCAGGGACTGGACCCCAAAGTTTTGATAGCTGAGCAAGTTACAAAGGTAATGAACTAACAAGCTACAAAGGTAATGAACTCACAAGCTACAAAGGTAATGAAACATGTAAGTAAATTTACTTACTTACGTTTATACATGGTTACAATCATGAACAAATTATAAAGTAATGAACAATTCACTAGTCTACACCCGGTCACAACTGTAATGAGTTCTTGGTGCAAATTTTAATTGTTGGGTCACACACACACACACACACACATATACATACACACTTACATATACACATACACACACACACACACACATATACATACACAGTGTCAATGTTTTATTTACAGGGAGCAAAGTCAGGGTTTTTTTCCCCAGAATGGTCTGTAATATACCACTGTGGATAAAATCTGACGTATCTTAAACCCATTTCTGAGTGAGTTTTCTCTGAATTCTTTAAATTTTTTCGCACTCGGTACATAATGACGCAGGTGTGACGCACTCCAGTACATAATGAGCAGGATGTGACAATAATCCAACTGGCAAAGTTTACATCTTGTTTGGTCTACATCTGGTGGTGGTGATTTAACCTGCCAAAGATACTTGAACAGCCGGAGGCGGCGGTAGTGACATAAAAGAGTCTGCTTATTTTGTTGGATGCACCATAGACTTGTGGGCTACTCCTGCATGATAGAATGATGATAGAGGGACTGACTGGTGTCAATCTCCCTGAGTCTTAAGTCAATAAAATTCAGTTGAAGTTCTTTTCGCTATTATTGTTCTCAAACTGCTAACTGACGCCAAGATTGTAATCTATCCCTCTTTGAAAGCATAAAACTTAGCCAATTTATCAGTTCTATCATGCATCTGAAGACCAATGTGAGATGGAATCCCAGCATGTGCACTCTGGCCTTCTATCCACAATCCTACCATCCTGTGTCTGGCTTCTGACACAAGCATCCCTAGTTATACTTGATGAGTTGGGGAAGCATGTATGGATGACAGAGAATCAGTTACAATTAAGAGTCAACCTTAGATACATGGACGCATTTGAGTGCAAGGAGTATGGAAAACAGTTCTGTCTGAAGGGTAGAGGCCCAGTTATTGATCGTGCTCCAATTTCTTTAAGAGAGCCATCCACTTGTATGACAACAGCAGCACTACCAGCTGCACCAGTGGTTTGTGAACAGAACCCATCAACGTAAATAATTTGTGAGAGAGTGTGCTGTTTGGCTAAATTTTCAATACAGTTTAAGGCATCATTTTTTGGCTTCATGGCGAAGCTTTGGTTGTGATTTAAGAAGTATTTTGGGGGGAAATGGAGGGATGGTAGTTTGGAATGGGGTAATATTCCATGGAGCGGAGAAGTGCCGTTGTTGCCTTACTTGCCACAGATCATGTATCTGATTCATGCGGGGGTCGGTTCCATTTTTTTCGATCCATCTGGAGGGATGTTCACCAGTGCTGGGGAAAAATTTGGAGGGCTTCTGTGCAGGGGTTTGAATGGGCTTGCCTGACCCTATTAACCCCAATTAGGATATTTCTTTCAGTAACACGATCTTTTGATCTTGGAATATCAAGTTCTTTCTGCATATTTAAAATTTTGGCAGTAGGGGCATCCTAAAATGATCCTCATTGCTTCGTTCTGCATTTTTTCCAAACCCTCCAAGCTTCCAGTCAGACAAAAGAGCAAGTAGGGGGCATAATCAACTAATGATCTAATATAAGCAAGATACATCATTTTCACAATTTTAACATTAGCACCATACCTGGGTGAAACCCTGCCACAACTCTAAGTGCTCTCAGCCTTTCTTTGTATTGAGGACAAAGTCTCGTTACAACAGGTCCAAGTAGTGGGACCTCAAAGCCTAGATACCTGTACTCACCTAATTGTACTCACCTAATTGTGGTTGCAGGGGTCGAGACTCAGCTCCTGGCCCCCGCCTCTTCGCTGTCCGCTACTGGGTCTCTGCTCCCTGTTCCATGAGCTTTATCATACCTCGTCTTAAAACTATGTATGGTTCCTGCCTCCACTATATCTTTCTCTAGACTATTCCCTCCTGACTACTCTGTGGCTGAAGAAATGCTTCCTAACATCCCTTGACTCATCTGAGTCTTCCAGCTTCCAGTTGTGTCCCCTTGTTTCTGTGTTCCTCTCTGGAACATCCTGTCACTATCTACCTTGTCGATTCCCCGCAGTATTTTGTATGTCGTTATCATGTCTCCTCTGACCCTTCTTTCCTCAGTGTTGTTAGTCCTATTTCCTCAACCTTTCTTCATAGGACGACCCCTGAGTTGTGGAACTAACCTTGTCGCAAACCTTTGCACTTTCTCTAGTTTCTTTACGTGCTTGACCAGGTGTGGGTTCCAGACTGGTGCTGATATTCCCAGTAAGGGCCCGACATATATGGTGTACCTGTATCTGTTTACATATTCTAGAAAAAAGCCCATCATGCAACTGGATCTGGCGAACTGTCTCTCTGTCAGGGGACGCCTATTGATTATCTTTGTTTTATCATTTAAAATTATAAACCCCAGGTCCTGACACGAGGCTAGTACATGGGTTTAAAGGGTGTTTTGGGTGTTGGAGAATCATGGTGTGAATCATTATATCATCAGCAAAACTGATCATATAATGATGGGGCTGGCTAAACAAGCATTAAGTAAGGCATTAATTAGAATATTGAATAGAGTGGGACTGAGCACACCTCCTATAGGGTTCCTAATTCAAAGTCTTTAGTATGCTTCCTATGCCCTGGAAAAACCCGAAGACTTTCTGTTGGACAGATAGCCTTTAATCCGGGGGGGCCATCCTCCAACATCCATTCTGGCAAGTTCTAGTAAATTCCTGGGTGCTAGATCACTTTACACCTGCTGTCACTGTTCACCTAGCAGTAAGTAGGTACCTGGTGCTAGTCACCTTACACCTGCTGTCACTGTTCACCTGAGTAAGTAGGTACCTGGAGTTTCTAGTCACCTCACACCTGCTGTCACTGTTCACCTGCAGTAAGTAGGTACCTGGGTGCTAGTCACCTTCACCTGCTGTCACTGTTCACCTAGCAGTAAGTAGGTACCTGGGTGTGTCACACCTGCTGTCCCTATTCACCTCAGTAAGTAGGTACCTGGTGTTAGTCACCTTACACCTGCTGTCCCAATTCACCTAGGGAGTAAGTAGGTACCTGGATGTTAGTCACACCTGCTGTCACTGTTCACCTAGCAGTAAGTAGGTACCCCGGGTGTTAGTCACACCTGCTGTCCCTATTCACCTTGCAGTAAGTAGGTACCTGGGTGTTAGTCACCTTACACCTGCTGTCACTTTCACCTAGCAGTAAGTAGGTACCTGGGTGTTAGTCACCTGCTGTCACTGTTCACCTAAATAAGTAGGTACCTGGGTGTTAGTCACACCTGCTGTCCTGTTCACCTAGCAGTAAGTGGACTGGGTGTTAGTCACACCTGCTGTCCCTATTCACCTAACAGTAAGTAGGTACCTGGGTGTTAGGTGACTGGTGTGGGTGGTATCCTGGGGACAAAATTAATTTAAGTTATGGGAAATGCTCTACATAACCAGGGACTTTCTATATAGTATGTCATTACCTGGGGTTTACCTGAGAGAATTCCAGGGGGCAACGCCCCCCGGACCTGTGACCAGGCCTCATGTTGGACCAGAGCCCGATCAACCAGGCTGTTACTGCTGGTCGCACGCAGTCCAACGTACGAACCACAGCCTGGCTGGTCGGTACCGACTTTAGGTGCCTGTCCAGTGCCTGTCCAGTGCCTTCTTGAAGACAGCCAGGGTTTGTTAGTAATCCCCTGATGTATGCTTTGAGGCAGTTGAACAATCTTGGGCCCCTGACACTTATTGTGTTTGTCCCTCAACGTGCTAGTGGCACCCACTGTTCTTCATTGGGTGGATGTTACATCGCCTGCCGGAGTCTTTTTGCTTTCGTAGGGAGTGATTTTCGTGTGCAAGTTTGGTACTAACCCTGAAATTTTTCCCCCGTTATATAAAATGTTTTCTCCCCGGGGTTTTCGGGAGTACAGGTTTAAAACCCAAAGCGTTCCCAGTAATTGAGGGGGTTTTTCGAGTTGGGCCCCCCGGGAAGGTTTCTGAAATTTTCAAGGTAAAATTTTTCCCCCCCCCTTTTAAAAGGTGGGGTTAGTGAAAAACAATATTCCAGCCTAGATAAAACAAGGATTTGTTAAAGTGTAAACATGGGCTTAAATCCCTTTTTTGAAGGTTTATTATACCCTTTTTTTTTTTCTGAGAGGGGATTTCTGTTATGGCCCTTAAAGGTGAGACCCTCTGACATATCACCCCCAGGTCTTTACTTATTTTTCGCTCTTTTTGGGGTTTGGGGAATTTTTTTGTACCCCAAAAAAATTTTTTAATTTTTCCTTTTTCCCGTATTGAGAAATTGAAATTTCTCATCATTTTTTTCATATTGTTTTCTGCAGCCCATTTAAAGATTTGGTTTATGTCTGCTTGGAGTTTTGCAGTGTCTTCAACGGTAAAAATAAAATTGGGGAGAAAAGAAACATGTTTTTCTTTTTATTAATAGGAAAATGGGGGAGTACTTTCCAAAAGCCCCTTTTTAATTTCCCGTTTTCCCTTTTTTTCTACTTTTTAAAATTTTAATCCATCTCCCCCTTTTCCCCTTTTTTCCCCTTTTTTACGCATTTTGTTCTTTTCACCATGGTCACACTTGTCGGGTTTTTCAAAACTTTAATAAAACTGCATTCTGTTTGTCTTCTAGGCATCCCGGGTTGGGCGTAGTGGTCCCCCAGTTGGGACAGACAGGACCCTGCTCCCAAACCCCCCTGCCCGGGGGGGTTTTTTTTTTATGGGTTTTTTAAAATAGTGGCGATCTTGTTTTTAAACCCCCTTTAAAGATTTTTTTTGTATGGGGGGGGTTGCGCTTTTGGGCTGTTTCTTTTCTTTTGCTTTTCTGCCCCCTTTTTTTGGGGGGGGGTATGTCTTTGTTTTTTGTAACTGCGGGGCGACCCCAGTGTCCATGCTCCCTCTCCATGGATGTTAAAAACACGTGATGGGGCTTTTGCAGTTCTTGATGAACACGGGGTTCCCCGAGTCTGGGCCTGGGCCAGGGGCATGGGCATGTCATTTTTCCTTTTCGAAGTCATTTGGCGTCGGGTGATGTCGAAGGGGGCCCCCCGTCAAGTTCGTAATCTCAAAAAAAACATTTGGGGTTTTGATTTTCCCGTCTGGTTGGGGTCGCTAAAAAAATGAGTCATACGGGGCTTAATAACTCCCCATTTTCCCCTTTTTTTTCATCTGTGTGGACCCATCCCGTTTAAATGGGGGCCCCCAAAAATGGTTTTTGTTCTCGACTTTGTTTTCATAAAAAAAATCTTTGGGGGTTTTTTTTAATTTTTTTAAATTTTTGTTCTTCCCCTTTCTTGATTCCCAAGATTCCTTTAGTTTTTTTAAATTGATGTTTGCTATTTCTCTGACTAGTTCCCTTTGTATTTCAGATAAAATTTTTGGGCCCCTTGAGCTGTTTTTCTTTGCCTTTGCCTGTTGGGGCCCCTCTCTTTTTAGTTTTCATCTTTTCCTCCTTTTTTTTAAGGGAAAATTTTTTTTGAAACAAACCTCAAAAACCCCAGAGTTAATTTGTTTTGAAAATTGGATCCGTGATGTTTTTCTATCTTCCCATTTATATCATTTTTGGGCGGTTTTCTTGGGGCCCACCCTTTTGTTTTGTTATTGAAGTTGAATTTGGGAAGGGTCCCCCCTGATCCATTTTTTTGATCTTGGGGGTCCCCGCATGCATGTC
>WNWK01029259.1:0-24586 GCA_009830355.1 Cherax destructor | reverse complement strand
CATCTTTATATCAATAATGTATCTCTTAAATCTTTTGTGCCATATTATGTAATAAAATATACATATTGGAAAAAAAAAAAAGAAATAAAAGATTGGGTGGTAGGAGAAGTGGAATATTCAAATGGTTTCAGGAAGAAGTTCAAATATTCTTCCTTGAAGCCTTTTATCCACTTCTCCGAGGCTGTGGGTCCCACAATTTATACCAGAGGCAGATATATATATATATATATATATATATATATATATATATATATATATATATATATATATATATATATATATATATATATATATATATAATGTGTGTGTGTGTGTGTGTGTGTAGTTAGTTACCATTTTGTCCTAGGCACATGTCAATTAGACACTAGGCCTGTTGTATATATGTGTGTGTGTATGTGTATGTAAGGAAACACTTCGAAATGTTTCTGTCCCACCGGGAATTGAACCCGGCCCCTCCGTGCGTCAAGCAAGAGCTTTACCCACTAGGCCACCGGGGGCGTGTGTGTGTGTGTGTGTGTTTAGTTAGTTACCATTTTGTCCTAGGCACATGTCGATTAGACACTAGGCCTGTTGTATGTATGTGTGTGTGTGTGTGTGTGTGTGTGTGTAACGAAACACTTCGAAATGTTTCTACCCCGCCGGGAATTGAACCCGGGCCCTCCGTGCGTGAAGCAAAAGCGCTAACCACCATGCCATCGGGGCATGTGTGTGTGTGTGTGTGTGTGTGTGTGTGTGTGTGTGTGGAACATCCTGTCTCTGTCCACCTTATCTATTCCACGCAGTATTTTGTATGTCGTTATCATGTCTCCCCTAACTCTACTGAAATCCAATGTCGTCAGCCCGATTTCCCTTAACCTTTCTTGTGTGTACTCACTATTTGTGGTTGCAGGGGTCGATTCATAGCTCCTGGCCCCGCCTCTTCACTGATTGCTACTAGGTCCTCTCTCTCCCTTCTCCATGAGCTTTATCAAACCTCGTCTTAAAACTATGTATGGTTCTTGCCTCCACTACGTCGCTTTCTAGGCTATTCCACTTCTTGACAACTCTATGACTGAAGAAATACTTCCTAACATCCCTTTGACTCATAGGAGTCTTCAACTTTCAATTGTGACCCCTTGTTTCTGTGTCCCCTCTCTGGAACATCTTGTCTCTGTCCACCTTATCTATTCCTCGCAGTATTTTATATGCCGTTACCATGTCTCCTCTAACCCTCCTGTCCTCTAGTGTCGTCAGGCCGATTTCCCTTAACCTTTCTTCGTAGGACAATTCCCTTAGCTCTGGGACTAGTCATGTTGCAAACCTTTGCACTTTCTCTAATTTCTTGACGTGCTTGACCAGGTGTGGGTTCCAAACTGGTGCTGCATACTCCAGTATGGGCCTGCCGTATATGGTGTACAGAGTCTTGAATGATTCCTTAGTGAGGTATTGGAACGTTATTCTTAGGTTTGCCAGCCGCCCGTATGCTGCAGCAGTTATCTGACTGATGTGTGCCTCAGGAGATGTGCTCGGTATTATACTCACCCCAAGATCTTTTTCCTTGAGTGAGATTTGCAGTCTTTGGGCACCTAGACTATACTCTGTCTGCGGTCTTCTTTGCCATTCCCCGATCTTCATGACTTTACATTTGGCAGGGTTAAATTCAAGGAGCCAGTTAGTGGACCAGGCTTGTAGCCTGCCCAGGTCTCTTTGTAGTCCTGCCTGATCCTCGACTGATTTCATTCTTCTCATTAACTTCACATCATCTGCAAACAGGGACTTTTCTGAGTCTATCCCTTCCATTATGTCATTCACATATACCAAAAACAGTACAGGTCCTAGGACTGACCCTTGTAGACAGCCTGACTGTCTGCATAGACAGCCCATGCTGTCTGCCAGCTGAGCTCATATTTCGCGCCATGCTAGTTCCCATAGTTTCTGCCAGAGGGCAAGCCTGTAGGCATACCCATGTGAGTCTGCCTCACCCTGCCTCTTCCTCACTTGGCGCCCAAACTTCAGTCAGTCAACAGGCCTAACTCGTCTCCCTCTCGCAAGGCGCATGGCTCTGGGCCATGGCCACAGACACGCAGCCTGTGAACTCGCACCTTTATACAAATAAAGTAAGAAGCCTCCGAAGCCTTATCATTGCATTCCCGCTACCAAGAAAACTCCAAATAACACATCGTTATACCCTTGTGGAACCCCACTCGTCACAGGTGCCCACTCTGACACCTCGTCACGTACCATGACTCATTGTTGCCTCCCTGTCAGATATTCTCTGATCCATTGCAGTGCCTTTCCTGTTACGTGTGCCTGATCCTCTAGCTTTTGCATTACCCTCTTGTGAGGAACTGTGTCGAACGCCTTCTTGCAGTCCAAGAAAATGCAGTCTATCCACCCCTCTCTCTCGTGTCTTACTTCTGTTACCTTGTCATAAAACTCCAGTAGGTTTGTGACACAGGATTTTCCTTCCCTGAAACCATGCTGGTTGTCGTTTATAAGCTTGTGTCTTTCTAGGCACAAACTTATAAACGACAACCAGCACGGTTGTGTGTGTGTGTGTGTGTGTTTGTGTGTGTGTGTGTGTTTGTGTGTGCGTGTGTGCGTTTGTGTGTGTGTGTGTATGTGTGTGTTTGTATGAATGTTTGTATAAAATAATGAATGAATGCATGTATGCATGCATGCAATGTGCATGTGTATGCTTATATGTAGCAAATATGTATCGATGCATGTATGTTGGTTTGAATAAATGTAATAATGTATGTATGTAATTACTTAGGTCCTTATATAGGTGTATATGTATGAATGTATATATGAATTTATGAAAGAATACATAAGTTTTGAAAGTATGTGAGTAATTTTGTGTGTAATTAATAAATGTATGTATGCATGTTTTTGCATGTAAGTATATATGTTTGCATCTATGCAAATTTTGTGTGTAATGAATGAATGTATGTATGTATGTTTTGATGTATGTATGTATATGTATGCATCTATGCATGCATGCATGTATGTTTGTATGTATGTATGTATGTGTGTATGTATGTATGTATGTATGTATGTATGTATGTATGTATGTATGTATGTATGTATGTATGTATGTATGTATGTTTGTAGATATGTATGTATGTGTATGTATGTATGTATGTATGTATGTATGTATGTATGTATGTATGTATGTATGTATGTATGTATGTATGTATGTATGTATGTATGTATGCATGTATGTATGTATGCATATATGTATGTATGTATGTATGTATGTATGTATGTATGTATGTATGTATGTATGTATGTATGTATGTATGTATGTATGTATGTATGTATGTATGTATGCATGTATGTATGCATGTATGTATGTATGTATGTATGTAGGTATGTATGCATGTATGAATGTAAGTATGCATGTATATAATACATGTATATATGTATATATGTAGTGGAGGGAAGGCGGGGTAGGGGTCGGCCTAGGAAAGGTTGGAGGGAGGGGGTAAAAGAGGTTTTGTGTGCGAGGGGCTTGGATTTCCAGCAGGCATGCGTCTCCGTATTTGATAGGAGTGAATTTAGACAAATGGTTTTTAATACTTGACGTGCTGTTGGAGTGTGAGCAAAGTAACATTTATGAAGGGATTCAGGGAAACCGGCAGGCCGGACTTGAGTCCTGGAGATGGGAGGTACAGTGTCTGCACTCTGAAGGAGGGGTGTTAATGTTGCAGTTTTATAACTGTTGTGTAAAGCACCCCTCTGGCAAGACAGTGATGGAGTGAATGATGACGAAAGTTTTTCTTTTTCGGGCCACCCTGCCTTGGTGGGAATCGGCCGATGTGTTAATAAATAATAATATGTATGTTTTCTCTTGATGTGTATATGTATCCATGAATGTATGCAGGACTGAATGCATATACTTATCTATGTAATTACGCAGGTATTTATGTATAATTGCATGAATGTATATATAAATGTTTGTATACATTCATTCATGAAAGTATGTATGAATGATTTATCCATGCATGTAAGTAGTTTTGATTGTAAGTGTGTAATTTTGTAAGTATGTAATGTGCGTATGAATGTGTGTATGTATGCGTGCTTTTGTGTACGGGCATATACGTGTATAATACAACCATATATCAGCTGAGTTAATAAATTTAACTCACAGATAGGCGTAGGAAATCAGATGGTAACAAGCCTATATATTTTAGTAAAGACAAAACTTTTCTCACCTTAATAATTCGTATATATGGTCGCTGGAACCTTTGTGTCGAGGCTTCTAGTAAATAAAACCAGGCTGAGAGCGAGGGTAACAAAGGTACGCTGCACTTTTGTCTTCGGATAAAAGTATTTGTATGCCTTCCGTTGAATGTATATTGTTAGGAGCATATAGTGTTTCCCATGTCCCTCTCTCTATGTACATCGCTCAGTCCCCCAGTCTTTCCATCCGTCCGTGTTTTCGTCTTTACGAACAGAATGGTGGACTCTGGGGTTCCCAGACTGGGGTGTGCTTACCATACAGCACGGGAAGGAATTTTCAGAGGGTAGACAAGTGAGTTTAAAAAAATATATATTATTATCTTTATTTTTTAAATTTATTCATTTGTGTTTAAAGTTCTTTTTATACAAACGCAAAGTTCCCAAACAGTGAAGCAACCTTGTTTAATAAAAGAAGTATGGCTGCGCTGTGGCGACACGAAAGTACATCAAAGTATTTTCTTATTTTAAGAATATGAGTAGTCCATGTTACGATTAGGGCTTCTTTCACAAGATTATCTTTACCTGTAAGACCAGTACTGTTGTACAGCAAATTTATATCCTGCTGAACGTTAGTGTTTCGTCTGCATGTCTCTATCTCAGACATTATTTAGATAAGGTCTAGGTGTACACATCACAAGTTTGGGAACCACTAATCTTCCTTCTTTCGGCACATTTAAAGGGGCCTCGAGAAATGTGGGGCAGCTAAATTAATTAACTTGTTTCTCTTTAAATTGAAAGTAGGTTCTCCAGTTGACTCAGATTGGACTTTTTTGTGATATATGGTCGGTTGTGTCATTGTATAAAATATGGTCGGTTGTGTCATTGTATAAAATATGGTCGGTTGTGTCATTGTATAAAATATGGTCGATTGTGTCATAAAATATGGTCGGTTGTGTCATTGTATAAAATATGGTCGGTTGTGTCATTGTATAAAATATGGTCGGTTGTGTCATTATATAAAATATGGTCGATTGTATCATTGTATAAAATATGGTCGGTTCTTTCATTGTAAGATATATTGTCATTTCTATTCATATATATGACAAATGGTCAATTATATCACTGTATAGATTCATGTTCATTTCTGTCAATATGTGATGTACTCTAGTCCTATCTTCGTATGATACGTGTTAAGTTGGCATTGTATGATTCATGATCAGTTCTGTCCTCTTATAATATATGGTTAGTTCTGTCACTGTACGGCGCTTAGTTCTGTCACTGTACGGCGCTTAGTTCTGTCATTGTATGGTGCACGGTGTGATTTACAGGCATCCCCCTCAAACCTTGATAGGGAGAGCAGTAAACTTCTATGGGACGAAATTCGTAAGGCATCTACATACGAAAATGTTGTGCTAATGGGAGATTTTAACTTTAGACAAACTGACTAGCGCAGTTTGACAGGAAATCTAGAGTCAAGCGACTTTCTTGATACGATTCAGGATTGTTTTCTAAAACAGTTTGTGACAGAACCAACTAGAGGAAATATCCTGCTTTACTTGGTTCTTGCAGCAGGGAATCACTAATTAATAATCTTGAGGTTAATGATGAGTTTGGGGAAAGTGATCACAAATCACTCAGTTTTAATATATCATAGAATAACCCTAATAATGGCAATCAAGTATCTGTCCCTCACTTCCGCCTGGCTGATTTCATAAGACTGAGAAATTACCTGGGTGTGCTGAACTGGAATGACCTGACTATGGGTTCTGTCATTCCAGTGATGGTTGCCGATATGAAGTTTTCCAGAGTATAGTTCCAGCTGCTCAGACAACTTATGTTCCTAATAAGGAAATCAGATCAAACAAAAAATATCCTAAATGGATAAACAACACTATGTAACAAAATTTCACTTTTGTCGTGTTTCTGGGAAATAAGCATCATTTCCCAATTCTTTATAACTAAGCAAACTTTAAAAAAGCAATTTTGACCCCAGAACTTTGCTTTTGTTGTCAGGACACTTCTGAAACACTTTCAAGAAAGTCTGATGTAAAAACTATTATGTTTTAGGGTTTTGCTTGGCAAATATAAAAAACAAGGGCTAACAAACCAGCATTCAGTTTAACTATGGCTTCCTGAGAAGACACATCAGATGAAGTGAAATGGCATCAAGAGGCTGTAATCATTCTCTAGATGCATTCTGCTACATATGTGGTCAATTCAATAAGACAAAAGCAAAGAAGTTCTTTGTAACAGCATCTAAAAAATGTGTGAAGCTTACAAAGCATATTTTGGCATGCCAGTTGGTGAACAAGACAAGACCTGGGCACCTCATGTTGCTTGTGAGCATTGTAAGAAAACATTGGAAGGTAAGAAAGTCATTAGTTATATGATGGGTAAAATCTTGAATAGAAACATCTTTTAAATGAAATGTATATAACATAAACTAATTATTTAGTTCTTTTACAGGATGGTATAGAGGAGAAAAAAGAGCCATGGCGTGAACCCTCAGATCACTCAACCAACTGCTACTTCTGCCTGGTGAAGCTTTCCAAACGCTGAACTGGGAAAAGTGCACCTGCTATTCCTTATCCAGACCTTCCCTTTTCTATTGCACCAGTAGCACACAGTGCTGATCTTCCTGTTCCTACACCTCCAGAAAGAAGTCAACCGTCAGAAGAAGAAAGCAGCAAATCAGAAAATAAAGAGCACAGTGAACAAGACAAGGATCTCACAGATGCAGCTGTTGGGAGGAATCCTTACTGCCAAAACCAAACAGACCTCAATGACCTTATCAGAGATCTTGGTTTGACAAAGTCAAATGCTGAGCTTTTGATATCAAGGCTCAAGGTGTGGGACTTGGTGCATGAAAGTGTGCAAGTGACAAGCCAAAGAAAACGTCACCAACATTTCTCAAGCTTCTTCACTAATGAAGACATGTTGTGCTACTGTAATGATGTATCAGGCCTGTTTGATATAATTGGAATTGCACACAATTCAGATGAGTGGAGACTCTTCATTGACAGCTACTCCAGAAGCCTAAAATCTGTACATCTGCACAATGGGAACAAGTATCCATCTCTTCACTTTGCTCATTCAGTGCATCTTAAGGACTAAAACAGTGTTCAGAATTTCCAAAGCTCACAGAGAAGGAAAAGAAAGCCTGGGAGAGTTTTGTTGCTGTAGCACAGGGCTTTCTGGGCAACAACAAGGCTGACAATTATGTGAAACTTGTTGAGACCTTGGTAAAAAGCTATGGTCAGATGGGCTGTAGGATGTCCCTTAAGGTCCATATCCTTGATGCTCATCTTGACAATTTCAAGGAGAATATAGTTGCATACTCAGAGGATCAACTTGAGCGCCTCCACCAGGATATAATGGACTTTGATCCCAGATATCAGGGATCTTATAATTTAAACATAATGGGAGACTACATTTGGGGCTTAAATGGGAAATTGATTTGTTGCTGCTCGCAAATCTAGAAAAAACTGCTCATTTTTAACTTTGTAAATATGTTTCAGAAAGTTTAAAATAAAATTTGTGTAAATTATATTTTATTTATGTGAATTTTATTTATTTTATAATATGATTTGCTTTACATCCAAAACTAGCAAAAAATATTGAAATTTAGCCATTTTTTTGGGTCAAAAATTCATCCTGTAAGCCATAAAAGCAAAGTTTAAAAGGAATAATTGGCATTTTCTATTGTTTTGCAATAAAAGGAGTTGGAAAATAGCACTTACTTGCCAGGAACAAAAATTGTGTTACAAAGTGTAATAGATTAAAACATCTTATTGGTTAAAAGAAAGGTATTTCAAAAAGTCCTCTGCCTGCCACTGCACACTGTTTATTTTTTATTTTGTTTTTTAAAGCACTGATATCCTTGTCGATTTATATACAGAACTATTGAGTTATAATTCATAACTCTATATCATAATTTTCCTCACCCTAGTGAATGAGTGGTTTATATAGAGCTCAAAGAGCAATACATTGGCAGTTTACAAACCAGATATATTCCATTGTGATAACTTGTTAATGCTTCTACTGGTTGGTTTGAGATTTTCACTGCCAATATTTAACTGCAGTAGATACTTTTGACATACTCTTTACTATTCCTTTTGCATGCATTGTAAAAGAAGAGTCTGGACTTATTGCATACGGGAATACCTTTCTCCCATCGAATGACAGCTAAAACACATCTGTTTAACCGCTGTTTACGAGTTTATCCTGAAAAAATCACATAAATCATACTGGATCACAACACAGTAGCGTCCAAGGATTTTCTTTCATTTAATTAATTAAAATGTTAACGTTTTCACAAGCATTCTTCTCATGCCTTTCATAATTAATGTAATTCAGTGAAAAAATGTCAGTTCATAAGGATTTTTTAAGAGTTGTACTAAAGCCATAAGAATCGAAACTTCCTTAATAAGAAATGGTTCATTATCACTAACTAAAAAACGATTATGGTTATGGGTCTGGACTCAGTATATTCGTAATAATACTTTCAATGAATTTCAGTGTCATGGTTGTGACATTGATCTTAGGAAATTCACGAAAGGACGATATGAAATTTAATCTAACGACCTTCATGGATGAATTGTAAGGTTTGATTTGCTAAATATATATATATATATATATATATATATATATATATATATATATATATATATATATATATATATATATATATATATATATATATATATACATACATACACATACATACATATCTAGAAAATCTGCACGTAAGGTTGACTAATCTTACACGCAGTTTCGCCTTACCAGGAAAAGGAGGTCAAACGGTGGTTAACACACTCGCATCTTCACTTCTTCTTTAGATAGAAATAACCGAGAACAAAATCACTGATTTTCCTAAACACTTGTTTTACTTGAATCACAACCCTTATCTTTATTTTTTTTTAACCAACTACATACTACAACAATCACAAAATTAGTTAAAATCTCTATCTTCAAAATAACATATTTTCATTTATGTAATACAAACAAAAATCTATTATCTTCCAGAACTGACATAACGAGTTCCTCCCTGGGCCTCAAGAAGGCCTTTAAATAATATTGTAAACAATCAATGATACTTATCGGTTTAAGAAGACACTTAAGCAAACACTGGGACATGCTTTTTGGAAAACATTTCGGTCCTGGGACCTTGATCACTTCTAACACACAGAGAATGAAAATAACAACATATATAGGCAGAAACTGTTTGCTCAAGTGTCTTTTTAAACCAATATGTCGATATCAATTGCCAAGGTTTATCTTCAACACTTTCTCCATTCCTGAGCTATCCCTAGTCACTCTTCCATGTTCAGTCCTCGATCAGTTTCAGCACTCCCAGAAATATTCCTGAAGCACTCTAACAACTTCATACTCTTAATAACAATAGACTCAAACATTATCCGCCCACAGATTAATGAGTCACTCATACAAACCTGGTTGCGTCCAACATGGTGTCACCGTACAACACACCAGACCAGCATTACTACGTATACATACTCAACCTCCGATCCTCATCAACTAACCACTTCATCATTCTTCTTACAGTCTAATACATTATCTTAACATCACTGTAAATTAATTCTGACTGAAAATACTAAACAGTGTAGGTAATTCACTTTAGATGAGCATTATGGAGAATCCACAAAAAATAACACTTTTCTTCCTTTATAAAAATATAAAATTAAATGTTTTTCATCTTCAATAAGAATGGTTTTTCCATGCTTTACTAATAGTTATTTTTTCCCTACTAATATACGAGCCTTTGCTTGCCTTAACACACACATACACACACACACACACGCACACACACACACACACACACACACACAAACAAACACACACACACAAACACACAAAGGAGACAGGAACGTAGCACTAAACTACAGACCAGTGTCACTGACATGTACAGTATGCAAGGTCATGGAGAAGATAATCAGGAGAAGAGTGGTGGAGCACCTAGAAAGGAATGAGCTTATCAACGACGGCCAACACGGTTTCAGGGAGGGGAAATCCTGTGTCACGAACCTACTGGAGTTCTACGACAGGGTGACAGCAGTAAGACAAGAGAGAGAGGGGTGGGTAGATTGCATATTCTTGGACTGTAAGAAGGCGTTTGACACAGTTCCACACAAGAGATTAGTGCAGAAGCTGGAGGACCAGGCAGGGGTAACAGGGAAAGCACTACAATGGATCAGGGAATACCTGTCAGGAAGACAGCAGCGAGTCATGGTACGTGGCGAGGTGTCAGAGTGGACGCCGATGACGAGTGGGGTTCCACAGGGGTCAGTCCTAGTACCGGTGCTGTTTCTGGTATTTGTGAACGACATGACGGAAGGAATAGACTCCGAAATGTCCCTGTTTGCAGATGATGTGAAGTTGATGAGAAGAATTCAATCGGAAGAGGATCAGGCAGAACTACAGAGGGATCTGGACAGGCTGCAAGCCTGGTCCAGCAATTGGCTCCTGGAGTTCAACCCCACCAAGTGCAAAGTCATGAAGATTGGGGAAGGGCAAAGAAGACCGCAGACGGAGTACAGTCTAGGGGGCCAGAGACTACAAACCTCATTCAAAGAAAAAGATCTTGGGGTGAGTATAACACCAGGCACATCTCCTGAGGCGCACATCAACCAAATAACTGCTGCAGCATATGGGCGCCTAGCTAACCTAAGAACAGCATTCCGATATCTTAATAAAGAATCGTTCAGGACCCTGTACACTGTGTACGTTAGGCCCATACTGGAGTATGCAGCACCAGTTTGGAACCCACATCTAGCCAAGCACGTAAAGAAGCTAGAGAAAGTGCAAAGGTTTGCAAGAAGACTAGTCCCGGAGCTAAGGGGTATGTCCTACGAGGAGAGGTTAAGGGAAATCGACCTGACGACACTGGAGGACAGGAGAGATAGGGTGGACATGATAACGACATATAAGATACTGAGAGGAATAGACAAGGTGGACAGAGACAGAATGTTCCAGAGATGGGACACAGCAACAAGGGGACACAGATGGAAGTTGAAGACTCAAATGAATCACAGGGATGTTAGGAAGTATTTCTTCAGTCATAGAGTGGTCGGGAAGTGGAATAGCTTGGGAAGCGATGTAGTGGAGGCAGGTTTCATACATAGCTTTAAGGAGAGGTATGATAAAGCTCATGGAGCAGGGAGCTTGACCCTTTAGCGGCCAGTGAAGAGGCGGGGCCAGGAGCTATGACTCGACCCCTACAACCACAACTAGGTGAGTACACACACACACACACACACACACACACACACACAAACCTCACTCAAGGAGAAAGATCTTGGGGTGAGTATAACGTCTCCGGCAGCGCACATCAACCAGATAACTGGTGCAGCATATGGGCGCCTGGCAAACCTGAGAATAGCGTTCCGATACCTAAGTAAGGAATCGTTGAAGACACTGTACACTGTGTACGTCAGGCCCATACTGGAGTATGCAGCACCAGTTTGGATCCCACACCTGGTCAAGCACGTCAAGAAATTAGAGAAAGTGATAAGGTTTGCAACAAGGTTAGTTCCGGAGCTAAGACATGATAACGACATACAAAATACTGCGTGGAATAGATAAGGTTGACAGAGACTGGATGTTCCAGAGAGGGGACACAGAAACAAGGGTCACAAATGGAAGTTGAAGACTCAGACGTGTCAAAGGGATGTTAGGAAGTATTTCTTCAGTCATAGAGTTGTCAGGAAGTGGAATAGTCTAGCAAGTGATGTAGTGGAGGCAGGAACCATACATAGCTTTAAGACGAAGTATGATAAAGCTCATGGAGCAGGGAGGGAGAGAGAGGACCTAGTAGCGGTCAGTGAAGAGGTGGGGCCAGGAGCTAAGTATCGACCCCTGCAACCACAATTAGGTGAGTACAATTAGGTGAGCACACACAAACACACTCACACACACACGAGCGTGCACATACACGATCACACACGAGGAGCTATGTATCGACCCCTGCGACTCAAATATTTGAGTACACACACACACACGAGCGTACATACACACACAAACACACAAATACACACGCAAACACACAGAAGCGCACACACACACACACACACACACACACACACACTCACACGCACACCAGGATGAACATCCAGAGAGGGGACACAGAAACAAGGGGTCACAATTTCAAGTTGAAGACTCAGATGAGTCAAAGGGATGTTAGGAAGTATTTCTTCAGTCACAGAGTTGTCAGGAAGTGGAACAGTCTAGCAAGTGACGTAGTTGAGGCAGGAACCATGCATAGCTTTAAGACGAGGTATGATAAAGCTCATTGTGCAGAGAGAGAGAGAACCTAGTAGCGATCAGTGAAGAGGCGGGGCCAGGAGCTGAGTCTCAACCCCTGCAACCACTAATAGGTGAGTGCAAATAGGTGAGTACACACACACATTATCAGGAAAAGAGTGATTGAATACCTAGAAAGGAATGAGCTACTGGACTTTTACGATAAGGTGACGAAGTAAAACAAGAGGAAGAGGGGTGTGTAGATTCCATTTTCTTGGACTGTAAGAAAGCTTTTGACACAATACGGCATAAGAGATTAATGGAAAAGTTATAGGAGCAGGCAGGAATAACAGGAAAGGCATTGCAATGGATGAAAGAATATGTCACAGGGAGGAAAGAACGAGTGATGGTACGTGACGAGGTATCAGAGTGGGCACCTGTGATGAGCGGGGTTCCACCAGGGTCAGTCCTAGGGCCGGTGCTATTTCTGGTATATGTGATTGATTCAGGGTGTCCCTGTTTGCAGATGATGTGAAGCTAATGCGGAAAATCAAACGGATGATTATCAGGTAAGACTACAAAAAGATCTGGACAGGCTGCAAGCCTGGTCCAACAACTGGCTCCTGGAGTTTAACCCCACCAAATGCAAAGTCATGAAGCTTGGAGAAGAACAAAGAAGACTACAGATGAAGTACATTCTCAGGAGTCAAAGACTGTATGCCTCACTCAAGTAAAAAGGATCTTGGGGTGAGAATCACACCGAACACATCCGCTGAGGCGCACATCAGCCAAATAACTGCTGTATTTAGGCGTCTGCCAAACATAATAACAACGTTTCAACACCTAATGAGTCTTTGAATGGCCAGGAGCTGCGACTCTGCCCCTGCAACAATGTATATGTGAGTACCCATGCATAAATTCACACACATACATACATAAGCAAAATACATGTATTCATGTATGCATGTTCACTCTTATACATATCCTCACACATGCATACACTTGAACAGATATACATGACTACATAAATATGCACATGCATATATTAACACATGCATACATGCACTTGGATACAAATATACAGGCATAGATATGCGACATTTGCATATAAGCACTTGCTACATATATACGTACATCTAGAAAGCTGCATACGCATATGAACAATTGTAGATAAAAGTTTCTCGGCGCTTTGCTGGTCAGAAGTAACATCTGGCAACTGATACGTACTGAGGAGAAGAGTAAAGAACAAGTAAAGTAAAGAGTAAAGACTCTCATGGCTAATTAACGCAGCTTGTAACGACAGTGGCGATTGATTTTCAAAATTAATTGTCGGTATGTTGTGTATTTGTTTACAAGTAGATTTATGTCCTCATACATATTAGGTGGTTTAGATAATGATGCATATCGTGAGGAATTTTCACAAGAACACACTCTCAAAATTAATATTCCACCCATACTCGAGGAAGAGCTCATGAATACATATAACTCAGATTGTAACTTATTGAAGTACCATTATGTTTTGTCTACTAGGTTACAATTATTAATCACATTATTTCATATTAAGGACATAAATTATTACACCTACCAATTTATTATACTGGTTGTATATCCTAACGCCTCCCACAGAAAGATTACATCGAACATCTGCCAATATCAAGTAACGTTACCTGTTATGTGGTTTGTAATACACACCCGAAGGAGAACCTAAATTACTGAAGAGTGCTCGTGGTAGTAGACAATATGGCGTCTAAGTCACAGCTTCAGCATCGCATTTTCTCTCGTCCAGTCACTAGATTCTTCCGTTTCCTTCTCTGTCTAGATATTTACTAATGTCTGTCCTCTTCACTTGTGTTGTAGAATTGAATAATTCGATAATTAGAGAAACATTCACGAACCAGCCGGTTCGTATTACTTCCATCCTGTTTTAACGTTGGTAGAATTACCGACAATATGTTATCTACTTCCATCCTTCCCCTTGTTTTCTCCCACTCTCCTATTGTGTACATTTTTGTACATTTTCCTTAGCAGAATGTAAATTCCTTCAATATTACAATAATTCCACTTTACTTAATTAACTTACTACAGTATCACCTTTTATAAGTCAAATTAACATTACTCACCTGGAGTATTACATAAACATTATTATCCCTACCAATTATTACTTTTAAATCATAGGAAAATTATTAAAACATTCCTTAGATGTATTGTAGCATGAGTATTTTCCTTTTTTTTATTGTTTCATTTCCATAGGCATACACGTGTATAACATGTATAGTACGATTTAAAGGCACTCCAACCTTTTGAACAACCATTCACTACCAAATCTCATTATGATTGTTTTTTAAAATATTTATTACTAAAATGTCATTATAACTCCAACCTGTTTACAAATTTTGTGACAAAAAGCAATTGGGAATAATGTGTGCTTACCTACCAATAACAATATTTGTTGGAGTGATATGAAACCAACCTGACTGTTAATACAGAATGTGTCAAACAACACCTGCCATCTGTATTATGGATCGTAGGCAATCCAAAATTGCCCAGACTGAGCGTATTATCTGGGAGAGGGAGAATGGCCTCTCACCTACAGACTTTACTCGTCAACCAGGTATATCACAGGACAACGTGTATACATGGTTAACCAGGTGGGAGGAGGAAGGTAACCTTCACGATCGGGCCAGATCAAGAGTTCACAAGAAAAACGTCACTTTAACATTCAATCTTACCTCAGCTTCCTTAAGACGAATCTTAAGGAAGCTAATGAAGCAAATCCATTCACCTATGCAGTAAAAATAATGATTGAACAGAATTTGAATGCGACTCCAAGGATTGTCAGAATCCTTCATGCTGCAGGAATACTGCATCGAACACCAGTGGTAAACAAGCAACACACACCGTGAGCCTTCTCTGCACTTTGGATAACAGAACCTATACAAAGGAATGGACTGTTGAGTCGTGTTACATTGACTTAAGGAAAAAATAACTTCTCGGCTTCCAATGGCAAAATACTCTGCAAGAGGTACAAGTACTTTTCATTGACTTGAACATTCATTTCTGAAACAAATTATGAAGTGGTAAATCATTAGGCACATTTCACAAATACATTCACTCAATCATGTTGCAATGAAATAACATTTATTTTACTCTTCCAGCTAGATATGACTGAGAAAACATCTACGAAAGAAGCAAGGAGTGGCCCCATAACCTGCAACATGTGGGGATGCATTCAATTTCACAGTGTGGGAAAGTTGGTCAAGATGGAACGAAGGCTTCAGTGCTGACCAGTATCTAGAATTACTGAAGGAGGTGATGCTTCCCTCTGTTAGGGCCTATGTTCTCCCATTACCTGAAAGAATCGTCTTTCTGCACGATAACTGTCTTGTGCATACTGCCAGGGTTGTGCTGCAGTGGTTCCTAGAACAGAGGGATATTGAACATCTATGGCCCAGTCAGGGTTGTGACGTAAAACTATCCAAAACATGTAGGCTAACATCGTAAATGTATGGGAGCCAGAAATGAAAAGAACTTCATGGAAATTACTAAACCACACGAAAGAGGAGTGGGAGACCCTAGGGAGGAAACCAAAATTGGTTTATAATCATGTAGCTTCATTGCATGAAAGGCTCTCAGAGATCATCGCCAATGAAATTGGATGGACGAGGCATTAATTACTGTAATTAAAGATTTCATGTTCAATAAATGATGTATTCAAGTAATATGCATTACATGAATGTTCCCATTACAACAAAATATTTTGGTACATAGATTCTTAGCATTACAGCATTCAGCAAGAAATATATTATGAAAATGTCGTAACTGAATGAAGAATAATCATTTAAAATTATTCTTGTTAATTGACAACTTGATTATCTCCACGATTATTAATATTAAAATACTTATGTTGGTCAATACCATCTCAACTAGATGGGAACACTAAAACCTATGTATGAACGAGACAATAAAAAAGGAGTGAAACAACATTTATAAAATATATTTAGAAATGGGTTTTAAACACTACCTATATTTCCATACTACAAAACGTTGAATAAAAATGACCAGATGCATAAGCGCTCATGAATACTTTTGAAGACGTTATTCCAATTGTACTGTTTCTCAGAAATAAATATAGCACAAACATATTAATTACCTAAGTCATGTGATCAGGAAGACAAGGGAACTGTAACACATAGGAATGAAAATACACATAACATATATTCGCAAGTCGCAAAAATGCATACAGGTTCCCTGTTCCAATTGAACAATTGCAGTTTATAAATTACTGTTTTATTTTCCTTATGAAGTAATGAGATTTGTCAGTAGTTCACTAGTGTCAGCAATTTTGCTGATAATTTCATTTGAGTCAAAGCTCTTAAAAATCTCCTTTTCAACTACCATCACTTTAAAATGATCCAAGTTCACCAGGGTTGCAGTGCTTCTTAGTTGGTTCCTGACTAGTGGATAGAGACAAGGGTAGCTTGATTGTGTGTGATCTTCAGGGTTGGGTTTGGCCACGGTAGCGACAGAGGAATTGGTTAAAATAAGGTAAAAAGTGCCTAATTTAGCATATTTTGAGCTTTTTTTAGGGTAGATTTTGTGGGTTGAATTGGATGTTTCTTTCTTGTAATGGTTAGTCAGGAAACTAGGGCCGGTTTTAAAGAATGTTCTGTTACCCTGGACCTACCTTATCTACGTGACCTAAAACATGTCTGTGTGGCATAATAAGAGTATGTTATATTTTATTCGGTGATGTCACACACCCATATAGGCTAAGGGTTTAACAATCAGGGGCCCTGTCGTTATACCTGTACCTTGGTTCAATCCAGCCAGTTACAAGGAAGCCGCCAAAGCTGTGAAGCGACGTGGGACCCTCGTGAAGCAGCTTTGGCAGACTTACCTCTGCTGATCGTCATGGTTCACCGTGTCTTGGATTTGCATTTGCCTCATTGTACACAGTTGTAAATGCTGTACGTAGGATATATGCATTGTAAATACCAGATTATTTTGGTGAAGGAAATACATTCATTTATTCTCTGCTGCCTCTTTGCTCATTCCGATGTGGTTATTGAATTACGTCAAGGTGTGGACTAATTTTACAGCAAAATCATTCTGAGAAGCTTTAGCTAGACTAGAAATTAATCAAAAACTGTACGCAGCCTATCATCCTCAATCCCAAGGCACCTTGGAACGGTTTCATCAAACCCTAAAACTATTATGCGTACGTATTGCATGCATTTTCCTGCAGACTGGGATGAATCGCTTCCTCTGTTGCTGTTTGCAATGTGAAAAACTGTACAGGAATCAACTGGGTACAGTTCTTTTGAGTTGATTTTTGGGCATAATGTGAAAGGCGTCCCTACACATGTTTAAGGAAGGATGATGGGAGAAGACGCCTGCAAAATACCTTATGAACCCTCATCGAAGTAGCACGTGGCCTGTCACCTGGCCAACTTAAAATCTGCTCAAAACTACATGAAACAGAGGTATAACAAAACTGCTAAATTTCCAGGAACCTGTGCCTGGTCACAAGGTTTTTGACAAGGTTTATGACACCAATGAAGGTAATAGAGAACAATTCTGATATAAACTACGTGGTAGCACCTCTTGATAAACCGAATGCAGGTAAAGTTTGCTACAATAATCAGATTAAACTATTCTCTGAATCACCCAAAGTCCCAGTAATGACTTTGTAGTATGTCTCTGATCCTATGGACGATCCTGATTCTGTGTACATAGGTTCCCTAAATCAGCGATCCTATCGGATCCTCGCCTCATAATGTCGGGACTTGCAGAAGTCCAAGTAGAAACACTAACTACCCTTCTGCAAACATTTCCCGACATATTTTCGGAATCTCTGAAAAAGTGCAGCCTGGGTTATCACAATGTGGACGTAGGAACTGCTAAATCTATTAAACACTCTCCTTACAGAGCTAATTCTGAAACACAGAGGCTTCTTTAACAGGAAGTTGCATTTCTGTTAGAACATGCAATGGTGGAGGAATCGTCAAGCCCGTGGGCTTTACCGTGCATTCATGTTAAGAAGCCTGATTGAGGATTCCGGATGTGTACCGACTACAGTAAGGTGAATAAGATCACAGCACCGGATGCTTACCCTCTTCCTTGTTTGGACAATATAGTGATCTTTGTGGGTAATGCCCCTTCTGTTTCAAAACTAAATCTCCTTGAAGGTTACTACCAGGTACCTTTAACAGATAAAGCAAAGGAGATTTCTGCCTTTGTAATTCCAGAGATTACTATCAATATACTGTGACCCCATTTGGAATGTAGAACTCACCTGCCAAATTCCTAAGCTCAATGAAGAATAAGAACACGCGCCATAGCCATCAAAGTTAATGTGTTAGCGGACGCCCTTTCCAGAACTTGATTTTGTTAAGAAGTGTTCGAGACAACATGGGCAATAAGCTCTTTTTTTCCCCCTTATGGTCATAAAATAAAATTTGAGTTAACCTGGCCATAATGTTTGTTTTTTAGTGAGGGTGAACACTTGCTTCCGTCCACAAAAGTACTGAACATATGCTAGCACTAATATCTGCTGCCTCACTCTAAGCTCCTGTCTGACTTGGAGTTGAATACTACCTAATGAGCTGGATGGCTGAGAGAAAAGGCGGTTCCATTAGTATTTCGTTCCATGGTGGCACACTACCCATGGAGATGCCTAGTCCTGGCTATTAGACCTCTTCTAGGGTGGGGGAGGTCATACTTGGCGAATGTCACACACCCATATAGGCATGCCTCCCGACCAGCGAACCTGATTATTAAATCAGGGGCCCTGTCTTTATACCAGTACCTTGGTTCAATCCAGCCAATCACAAGGAAACCCGTCAAAGCTGCGAAGCAATGATGGACGCTCGTAAAACAGCTTTGACAGAGTTGCCTTCTCTGCTGCTCGATATTGTACTCACCTATTTGTACTCACCTATTTGTGGTTGCAGGGGTCGAGTCATAGCTCCTGGCCCCGCCTCTTCACTGATTGCTACTAGGTCCTCTCTCTCCCTGCTCCATGAGCTTTATCAAACCTCGTCTTAAAACTATGTATGGTTCCTGCCTCCACTATGTCGCTTTCTAGGCTATTCCACTTCCTGACAACTCTATGACTGAAGAAATACTTCCTAACATCCCTTTGACTCATAGGAGTCTTCAACTTCCAATTGTGACCCATTGTTTCTGTGTCCCCTCTCTGGAACATCTTGTCTCTGTCCACCTTATCTATTCCTCGCAGTATTTTATATGTCGTTATCATGTCTCCCCTAACCCTCCTGTCCTCTAGTGTCGTCAGGCCGATTTCCCTTAACCTTTCTTCGTAGAACAATCCCCTTAGCTCTGGGACTAGTCTTGTTGCAAACCTTTGCACTTTCTCTAATTTCTTGACGTGCTTGACCAGGTGTGGGTTCCAAACTGGTGCTGCATACTGGTGCTGGTTCACCGTGTCTTGTGTTTGCATTTGCCTCATTGTATATAATTATATATACTGTACATAGGCTATATACCCTGTAAGTACCAGGCTATTTTGCTGAAGGAAATACATTCATTTATTCCCTGCTGTCTCTTTCCTCGTTCCTAAGTAGTTATCGTATGACGGTGAGGTGTGCAGACCATAGTATACACCTGTGCGAGTAATAGTCAATCTTTAACGAGTTCATCATCAGCTACTGGGACTGCCTTATGTGCTTCAACAGCGTGTCTTTAGTCGAGTAATAAGTCAAAACTTTGATTTCAGTAGTGTCGATATGTTCACTATGGAGAGAAACTTTGGTATAGGAGAGGCCTGCGATGTAATTAATGGAGAGAAGGAAGATTGATTTAGTAAATAGAATACCTACAGTCTTTGTTTCCCAGTCTCTTTTGAAATAGGAAATTTATGACTTTAGTGCCAAAATGAATATTAATAGGGTTTTCAGGCCACAAATAGCAGTTTCTTGCTATCAATTTATAATACTAGTGAAATAGCCGTCACTCCATTTGATGGGTGTCATAGGTCGGAAATAGACCTAAAAATGGGCGGAAATGAGAGTTTTTGGTCTACTTCTCTAAGCATTTATCTCTGGAATAATATATTTCTAGAGCAATATAGGTTTCGGCTGACCTCATATCAACCATAATAAATAACTTCAAATGCGAAAATCACTGCTGCAAGGCAACATAGCTCATAAAACATTGTTGCAAGGCTACATAACTCATAAATTACTGTTGCAAAGCGATACAACTCATAAATCGATTTCAAACAGCCGACACACTGCTAACAGGAAGCTAAATTCCTGGCTTTTGTGCCCTGCTGGTTGCTAGGAAGTGACCCTTAAAACGCCCAAAAAAATAAAGGGAAAGTCCGCTTGGCCGACAGTGGTATGAGAAGTTTATCACACAATTCGAGGAAAAAGGCAAACCACAATTGTCATTCACTTCTCTCTTAATTTTCGATATTTCATCAGTAACCCTAGAGAAATAGACCTATAGTGACTACATGGAAAAGGACTTAGAAGTCTAGACATGAATTTAGTTGACTTCAAGCCTAATTTTAAGAGAAAGCCATTTGTTTCCGTGGATAAATTGATTTGTGTACTGCTCGTGAGACTTGTATTCAGACATTAGGAGAATATTAGTCCTTGAACTTACCAGTCCGTGAATATACCCAGCATAAACATGTCAGAGTACTCAAGCAGCGGCAGCAAGGTCTTTGCTCCACTGTTTTAGAATCACCAGAGGATAATATCAACCCTGTGATGGCCTAGTAAAGACTCACATAACACTAACGCAAGTGGAGACCCATAATGAGATAAATCAAATGCAGAAATCACCGAAACCACCTAAATTCACACATTAATACCAACCAAGATTTGTTGTCACCCCACCATTCACCCCACTGCCAACTGAAGTGAATTTTCTCAACATCCGCCCACTACCCATACTCAACAAACCACCTGAACTCACTGTCAATAGCCAAGAGTCAGGTCATCAGATGAAAATCCAGTAAACAAGCCAGGATTCACAACAACACAGGTTGTACAGTACAAGTAAAAGATTGCAAACTGATGGGCAATCAAGCTGGGAAAAATAACAGTGCAATAAAAATTCAACAATAGCTTACAAAGAAAGAACTTGTCAAAAACATCTATATCTATGAAATCTGAGGCATGTTAACGAGTGCCTTACCAAAACAAGACAAAACCTATATCGAATAAGAAAACTACGCCACAACCAAAAAATCCATCAGTGCTTTGTGAGGGACGGTAAAATGCAGTTAGGAAAGAGCCCACTTGAAAGAGGTGCTTTATCTCTACGGAATACGAACTAAAAAATTCCTAATTGATGCTGGTTTAACTGACTTAATGTGCAGCTTATACACACACACCGTCCACGAGTAGTGTTATGAACAACTCTGTAACTGTTATATAATATTATATATTCCTTTCGCAGAAGGAAGAATTTCTAATTTTCCTGTAGATCGTCAATGCACGGCACGAGAAACACGCACACAAAATTTGCTACTAATGTTTCTATGTCAGGTGGCCGGGTAGGGCAGCACCTGGCCACCTCATCGCTCTGCCTTATTGTCACAAATTCACTCGCTGAAACCAAACTGCAATCTCAAATCTCCCTATTGCTACCTCCCGCCCTCTTTTATGGACGGATATCTGCTGACCCAGTGTCTACAGGCCTAGGTGCCGTCTGTGACAACTCAGTTGAATCAGTGATACAGGACTCCTTGAGTCGAAGATGCTGGCTGTAGGTTATTAAGACCCTAGGAGTACCGAGGCATATATTTGCGGACTTTTTCCAGTCTTGGGAAATCACCATTTTCTCCGACAAACATATATTCATGAAACTTGCAGAGATTCCCTTGAGTGTAACTTCTGCTGTACACGTGTGTGTCTCGTGTGTCGCTTTTTATCAACTATGAAGCTGTAATTTCATTAGTGAGTATTTGATTTTGCTGGATCAGACGCACGTTAGGACTGGTGGACACTGGAATGCACTAACTGAAGTTATGTAATAACGAATAAGACCTTGGACTCTGCTAGTGCAAAGGGTACAGGTCACGACCCCTTTCATCCTCAAAGTGTGAGAAAATAGTGAGAGGGATCTTAGCTTCCTCGATGGGTCACTGCCCCAGGGGACGTCACTGTCTCCAGAGGGAATGGAGAAAATTTGTCTCCACATTTGTTTTACATAATGGTAGTAGTGCTGGTGTCTTATTTCTGTCTCATAAACACACAAGATAACAATAATATCTTGCTATTATACTATTATGCATGTACACATTTATGTATACACACTCACCTGAGTTTTCTTTGTTTTTTCTAAATAGTTCTTGTCATTATTATTTTCCTTTCATATCCATGGGGAAAGAGGTATAAGAATTTTTCCTCAATAAGCCATGCGTGTTGTAAGTCACCTAAAAGGCTGGGAGCAATGGGCTTATGACCCCTTTTTCTGTACAGCTTACTAAAACAAAAAGAAGAAAATCTTTAAGATGGGATGTTTGAATGTGCATGGATGTAGTGTGGATACGAAACAGACGATTGTGGATGTTATAAATAAAAAGAAGCTGGATGTCCTGGCTCTTAGTGAAACAAAGCTGAAGGGGAAGGAGAGTTTCAGTGGGTAGAAATAAATGGGATTAGATCAAGGGTTTCTAATGGAAAGGAGTAGCACTGATGTTGAAGGATCAGTTATGGCAGGAAAAGAGGGAATATAAGGATTATGAGGAGTTAAATAAGGGTGGGATGTGAGAAGTGGGTTATAGTAAGTGTTTATGCACCTGGAGAAGAGAGAAGCGTAGAGGAGAGAGAGGTTTTCGGAGATGTTGAGTGAGTGCGTGGGGAGTTTTAAACCAAGTGAGAGAGTACTTGTGGTGGGGGCCGTAATTGCTAAAGTGGGTAAAACTATTGTGGAGGGAGTAGTAGAGAAGCTTGAGGTGCCAGGGGTAAATGAAATTGGGGATCCTTTAATTGAACTATGTATAGAAAAAGGTTTGGTTATAAGTAATTCATATTTTAAGAAAAAGAGGATAAATAAGTATACAAGATATGATACAGCATGTAATGTTAGATTATGTATTGATAGATAAAGGGTTGATAGGTAGACTTCAGTATGTGCGTATTTATAAAGGGGCGACATATATCGGAACATTATTTAATTGTAGCTTCAGTTAGAGTAAGAAGTAAATGGGACAAAAGGAAAACGGCAACAGCAAGAGAGTGGTGAAAGTTTATAAATTAAGGGAGAAGGAAGTTAGGGTGAGATATAAGCAACTACTGGAGAAGGTAGGCTAGTGAGAGTATAAATAGTGTAGGGGTTGAAGAGGGGTGGGATAGTTTTAAAACGGTAGTGTTAGAATGTGGGGGCAGAAGTTTGTGGCTATAGGAGGGTGGGTGCAGAGGGTAAGAGGAGTGATTGGTGGAATGATGAGGTAAAGGGTGTGATAAAAGAGAAAAAGGTCGCTTGTGAGAGGTTTTTACAAAGCAGAAGTAATATAAGAATAGTGGAGTATATGGAGAGTAAAAGAGAGGTGACAAGAGTGGCGAGGGAGTGCAAAAGTAGAGCAAATTATGGAATGGGTGAAGTGCTCTCAACAAATTTTGCTGAGAATAAGAAAAAAAATTGAAGTGATGTTAAGGAAGCCTAGGGAACGAATCAATTTGACTTAAAACAGAATATGTGAGTTAGTACATGAAGAGCTGGAGGTATTAGGATGGGTTGATGTGGCAAAGGAAGGTAGAATGGGTATGAAGGGGAGGGTATTGGGAAAGGAGGGAAAAGGTAATGGAGGGAAAATTGGTCCTTCAAAAGTGATAACATAGAATGTAAATGGCCTCCATGCGGAGGTCAAACGTAAGTGGGTTGAGGTGACGATGAGACGGTTGAATGTTGATGAATGCATCCTACAGGAACATAATTATAGGTACGGAAGAGACTTGCATTTGGACGGATACAAGGTGTATGCAGGAAGTGTGGATAGATTCAAGGGTGGTGTAGCGGTAGGAATCAGATACCAGCCCTTTTAGTTTGTTAACTTGGGAGAAGAGGGGGAAGAGTGGTGCGTGTGGAGGGGGTTTGGGGTGATGTGAGGGTGGTTTTCATAGGGGTTTATATGCCGGCAAGGAATAGTAGGAGGATTAAGGAGGAGTTTGTGCGTGAGGAGTTGGTA
>WNWK01029258.1:0-24587 GCA_009830355.1 Cherax destructor | reverse complement strand
AGTATCCGGCTGGTTTTGTGGGTAAGTATCCTGGCTGGTTTGTGTGGGAAAGTATCCTGGTGGTTTTTGGGGTAAATCCTGGCTGGTTTTGTGGGTAAGTATCCTGGCTGGTTTGTGGGGTAAGACCCTGGCTGGTTTGTGTGGGTAAGTACCCTGGCTGGTTTGTGGGGAATATCCCTGGTTTTGGGGGGTATCCTGGCTGGTTTGTGGGGAAATATCCGGTGGTTTTGTGGGGGATTCTGGCTGGTTTTGGGGGGAAGACCCTGGCTGGTTTGGGGGGGGAATATCCTGGCTGGTTTGTGGGGGGAAGTATCCTGGCTGGTTTGGTGGGGAAGACCCCGGCGGGTTTTTGGGGGGGGAATATCCTGGCTGGTTTGTGGGGGAAGTATCCGGTGGTTTTGGGGGGAAGTATCCTGGCTGGTTTGTGGGGGGAAGCCCGGGCGGGTTTGTGGGGAAGTATCCTGGCTGGTTTGTGGGAAGTATCCTGGCTGGTTTGGGGGGAAGTATCCTTTGGTTTGTGTGAGGAAGTATCCTGGCTGGTTTGTGTGGGGAAGTACCCTGGTGTGTGAGGTGTTTCCCTTGCCCATAAACAATGGCTTTGTTTAAGGGCTGACTCTCCAACCTTCATTATCTCTGTCATATTTTTTTTAAATTTTGGGCATCTTTATTGTTTTACTTTATTTATGTTATACCAATATTATTCTGCAAAAATATGATGGTAGAAAAATTAATAGTAATAATAAGTATTATTATACAATATTTTATGGGTGAGCTCACACCTCCACACGCCTGGTGGTCCGTGAGAATGAGCTGAGAGAGACTGCTAGCCAGTCTCTCTCGTAGCACCGCCAACCATTCAATTTTTACGATATAATATCAGTTTTTATTAATTTGTTCATTTTTATACTGCTTCTACGATATTTGTTATTTTATTTTTTTTAACAAGTCGGCCGCTCCCACCAAGGCAGGGTGACCCAAAAAAAAAAAACCCCAAAAAAAATATTTTCATCATCATTCAACACTTTCACCACACTCATACATAATCACTGTCTTTTCAGGGCCAGATACGACAGCTGAGAATAGTCCCCCCCAGCTGTACTATCCCAGACCCCTCCTTTAAGGGGCCCCTATAACCCGGGGCCCCCCGCGGGAAAAAATTTTAAAAAAATTAAAAAATTTAGTTAACCATATTGAAAAAAAGAGTAACTCTCTGGCTACAAATGGTACAAAAATCATTTTTCTCCATTCCTACAAGGTTTTGGTCGTTTATAAACACATGGTGACGCCAACAACCGTATGGTGGGACATGTCCCTGAATTTTGTATTTTTTTTTGATTTTTTTCCCTTTAAATTTTTTGTATTATTCTTACTTATAGTATAAAATTGACGTTTTGGGATCATAACAGAGGGGGGGAGCTTTCCAAGACTTCCAGCCAATCAGGGAAACCTTTTAGAACATTCGCTTGGCAGCAGAATTCCCGACTCAGGGTAGCCGGGGAAAATTTCAATATAGCGTTATTATAACGCTATTATCACTTCGGCTTTTATATCTATCACAATTGATCTAATATGACATAATAGACAATATAAAAAAATAAACATGGTAAATACTCCAGAATGAATAATAGGTGGATAATATGATCGCCACCCCGGGGTAAAAAATTACTTCACTGGGGATGGGGTTCCTTGGGGTTACCCTGGGCCCTCTAGGGGGCTTGTATTAAAGAAAGAACATAGGGTAACTATGAATACACCGTAATGCAAGATAAAGCTCAGAAAAATTTTTTGCCCGGGAAAAAAAAAAATTTTTTACCCACCTTCCCGGGCGGATTATCTGGGAAATGTTATTCATTATATTCCCGTAACAGAAAACCATAGGAATGAAATGAAACTCACACACAACATAAAAAAAAAGGTTGTTTTACAGAATGGTGGTTAGCTTTTGAGATATCGTAATTGTTTTTGATTTTGGGGAGGTAAAAGCCAGAAATTTTTCCAAAAAGTCAAACACATACAAACTTTATTTTTTAAGAATAAAGATAGGATATATTACAGAAATTTCTCGTGATAAACTCAGATTATCATTGTTTTATACATAGGTGATGCCAAAAACAGCTTCAACAAGTCCCACTACGATACTGATTTTTTTATATACTATGATGTTTGGTAAACATTTGGTAAATATTTTTTTTTCTCAGTTGTTTGTTCGGCTATCTTTTTGAAACTTGATACAACCCTACTAGAAAGGTGCTTCTTTATGTATAAAAAAAATGAACGAAATCGAACGAAAAATAACAGAAAAAAAATTGTCGATAGGGACCCCTTAAAGTGCAGGCATTGTACTTCCCATTTCCAGGACTCAAGTCCAACTAAATCAATTAACTGGTTTCCCTGAATCCCTTCACACAATGTTACCCTGCTCACACTCCAACAGCTCGTCATGTCCCAAAAACCATTCGTCTCCATTCACTCCTCTCTAACACGCTCACACATGCTTGCTGGAAGTCCAAGCCCCTCGCCCACAAAACCTCCTTACCCCTCCCTCCAACCTTTTCTAGGATGACCCCTACCACGCCTTCCTTCCCTACAGATTTATACGCTTCTGGCATTTTAGTTGAGTTTTACAACACTCATGGCTTACGGAAGAAAAATTCTTATTCCACTTCCCCATGGATATGAAAGGAAAAACAATAAGAACAAGAACATTTTTTTTTTCTTTTTCAACAAGTCGGCCGTCTCCCACCGAGGCAGGGTGACCCAAAAGAAAGAAAATCCCCAAAAGAAAATACTTTCTTCATCATTCAACACTTTCACCACACTCATACATAATCACTGTCTTTGCAGAGGCGCTCACATACGACAGCTGAGAATAAGTCCCTCTCAGCTGTCACTATCCCAGACCCCTCCTTTAAAGTGCAGGCATTGTACTTCCCATTTCCAGGACTCAAGTCCAACTAAATCAATTAACTGGTTTCCCTGAATCCCTTCACAAAATATTACCCTGCTCACACTCCAACAGCTCGTCAGGTCCCAAAACCATTTGTCTCCATTCACTCCTATCTAACACGCTCACATGCTTGCTGGAAGTCCAAGCCCCTCGCCCAAAACCTCCTTTACCCTCCCTCCAACCTTTTCTAGGACGACCCCTACCCGCCTTCCTTCCCCTACAGATTTATACGCTTCCAAGTCATTCTACTTTGATCCATTCTCTCTAAATGACCAAACCACCTCAACAACCCTCTTCAGCCCTCTGACAAATACTTTTAGTAACTCCACACCTTCTCCTACTTCCACACTCCGAATTTTCTGCATAATATTTACACCACACTTTGCCCTTAGACATGACATCTCCACAGCCTCCAGCCGCCTCCTCGTGCAGCATTTGCAACCCATGCTTCACACCCATATAAGAGTGTTGGTACCACTATACTTTCGTACATTCCCTTTTTTTGCCTCCATGGATAACGTTTTGTCTCCACAGATACCTCAACGCACCACTCCCCTTTTTTTCTTCATCAATTCTATGGTTAACCTCATCCTTCATAAACCCATCTGCTGACACGTCAACTCCCAAATATCTGAAAACATTTACTTCTTCCATAATCCCTCTCTCCAATGTGATATTAAATTTTTCTTTATTTAAATCGCTTTTATACCCTCATCACCTTACTCTTATCTATGTTCACTTTCAACTTTCTACCTTTACACACCCTCCCAAACTCGTTCACTAACCTTTTCAACTTTTCTTTAGAATCTTCCATAACCACAGTATCATCAGCAAAAGTAACTGTGTCAACTCCCATTTTGCATTTAATTCCCCATAATTTAATCCCACCCCTCTCCCCAACACCCTAGCATTTACTTTTACAACCCCATCTATAAATATATTAAACAACCATGGTGACATTACACATCCCTGTCTAAGACCTACTTTTACCGGGAAGTAATCTCCTCTCTCCTACACACCCAAACCTGAGCCTCATAAAAACTCTTTTCAGCCTTCATTAACTTACTACCCATTCCATACACTTGCAACATTTGCCACATTGCTCCCTATCCACTCTATCATATGCCTTTTCTAAATCCATAAATGCAATGAAAACTTCTCTACCTTTATCTAAATACTGTTCACAAAATGCTTCACTGTAAACACTTGATCTACACATCCCTACCCACTCTAAAGCCTCCTTGCTCATCTGCAATCCTACTCTCTGTCTTACCTCTAATTCTTTCAATAATAACCCTGCCATACACTTTACCTGGTATACTCAGTAAACTTCTTTTTTTCAACACGTCCGGCCGTTTCCCATCGAGGCAGGGTGGCCCAAAAGGAAAACGAAAGTACTCAGTAAACTTATTCCCTATAATTTTTACACTTCCCTTTTTTTCCCTTCCCTTTATATAAAGGAACTATACATGCTCTCTGCCAATCCCTAGGTACCTTCCCTCTTTCATACATTTATTAACCCCTTGACTGTCGCAACCCTCAATCCTGAGTGCCATTCTGTTGTCGCAAAATATTAGAAAAAAAAAAATTATTTTTCTTATCAAAATGTTAAGATTATTTTTCTGATTGTTTTTATCCTAAAACAGATTTTTGCCATCAATACTTACCAGATATGGAGGTGTAAGTTGGCAGAAATGAGCTGCGTATGGCAACATCGGCGACTGCCGCTCACTCAGTAAACATTTGTTTACTTCCATTCATAGATTTCTTGTTTTTTCACTATTTTCTTATTTTGCGTAACTTATGTGGCCTGTGAGGCCAAGATAAGGTGCAATGTATATATACATTCGTTGTATGCAACACAATAATAGCATAAACATTAGTATCTTTATATTGTTTACAAAACTTGTTTACACAAATGAAGAATACAAAAATCTTTATTACTATTGTTCTATAATATATATATACAAATGTACAGTCACTGGACATGTTCATAAACGTTCTGCAGCTTGTGGAACTCTTTGAAACATGGTTCCATGCACAGTGGTGTTTTACATTCTCACACATACAACGAATGTCTCTGCATTTTGTGGGTGTTTTTTTGTATATGCACAGACAAAACATCACTTCTGAGCAGTTTTCTCAAAGTAGCAGCAGGCAGTTGTGTTAGGTAGTTATCCTAGGTTGATGGTCGTCTGGGTTGTCATTCCTTCCTTCCTACATTCCTTCCTTTCTTCCTACTTTCCCTTTTACTTTCCTTCCTACCTTCCTTCCCTACCTTCCTTCCTACCTTCCTTCCTACCTTCCTTCCTACCTTCCTTCCACTCCTTCCTTCCTCCCTTTCCTTCCTACCTTTCCTTCCTACCTTCCTTCCTTCCTTCCTTCCCTTTTTCCTTCCTTCCTTCCTTCCTTCCTTCCTTCCTCCTACCTACCCCTCCTACCTACCTACCTACTCCACCTACCCACCTACCTACCTACCTACCACTACTACCCACTCCTACCCACTCACCACTCCACCTACCACTATCCACCACCTACCCCTCCTCCACCTACCTCCTCCACTCCTACCCACCTACCTACCTACCTACCCTACCTTCCTTCCTTCCTTCCTTCCTTCTTCCTTCCTTTCTTTCTTTCTTTCTTCCTTCCTTCCTTCCTTCCATCTCATCTTTCCTTCCTTCCTTCTGGTTTCTATAAATACACACATAGTCACTGACACGTGCCTAGAACTGCTTATAAGCTTCTGGAAGCTGGTTGTTGTGTCTGGGTCATCACTCCGACCTTCCTTCCTTCCTACATTCCTTCTAACCTTTCTTCCTACATTCCTTCCTTCCTTTCATCTCGTCCTTCCTTCCTCCTGATTTCTATATATACGCATATATAATCACTGGACACTTCATAGAATTGCTATTAGCTTCTGGAAGCTGGTTGTTGTTTCTGGGTCGTCATTCCTTCCTTCCAACCTTCCTTCCAACCTTCCTTCCTTCCTTCCAACCTTCCTTCCAACCTTCCTTCCTTCCTTCCAACCTTCCTTCCAACCTTCCTTCCTACATGCCTTCCTACATTCCTTCCTACCTACCTTCCTTCCTTTCTTTCATCTCCTTCCTTCCTTCCTTCTGGTTTCTATATATACGCATATATAGTCACTGGACACTTCATAGAACTTATATTAGGCTTCTGGAAGCTGGTTGTTGTGAGTGTGTGGACTTGTAAATATGCTTGAGTCAGGTGCGGCTGCTGTCAAAATGACATATAATACCACCACTCACCTGTCAACACCCATGGGGTCCCAAGCTCTTCTTCCCACAGTCCTTCCTACCTACTTACTTACCTAATCGTCATCTACTTACGTGCCTACTTACGTACCTACTTTACCTTTGCTTACCTACTTGCTTACCTACTTGCTTACCTACTTGCTACCTCTTGCTTACCTACTTCCTACCTACTTCCTACCTCTTGCCTACCTACTTACCTACTTGCTTCCTACTTACTTGCCTACCTACTTACTTACATACCAACCTATTTCTATTGTTCTATAATATATATACACATATAATGACTGGACACTTTCCATCAACTCTTACCACTTGAAGTGTGTGGACTTCCTCTCATCTCCTTTCTTTCTTCTTTGTTATTTCCTTCCTCTCATCTCCTTTCTTTCTTCTTTGTTATTTCCTTCCTCATCTCTACTTCCTTTCTTTCTTTCCTTCCTTCCTTTCCTCCTTCCTTCTTTACTTCCTTTCATCTCTTCTTTCCTTCCTTCCTTCCTCTCATCTCTTCCTTACTTTCTTTCTTTTTCCTTCCTTCCTTCTGGTATCCTGGGCATTGCTTTCGGTCACAAACTCCTCAAAACCATGAAATTCATCTTCAGAGACACTTCCATCTGTGTTAGAGCTATCATTGAGGAAGAAAACAGTCCCAGATGCGCCGGGAGTCAGATAATTTTTACCGCTAGGCATGCTGAACAAGGACTACTGAAATGGCGTTCCCACAATGCACCACTGGCTGCCCGATTTTTTATACTGCGCACACTGACCACACAGACCCATTCTCTCACATGTAGGCCTACCAGTTTTCTCCAGTTTGATTTGAGGCCGCTAGAATTTAGGCGATAGATACGTCCGAAACAGTGGCTCGTAAGACGATATATACGACCGAAACAGTCAAGGTTAAACAAAATACCAACCACTCCAGCACTATATCTCCCCTGCTTTTAACATTTCTGTCATGATCCCGTCAGTTCCAGCTGCTTTACCCCTTTCATTTTACGTAATGCCTCACGCACCTCCCCCACACTCACATCCTGCTCTTCTTCACTCCTAAACGATGTTGTCCTCCTGGCCAGTACATGAAATTACCGCTCCTTTTTTCATCGACATTTAAAAGTTCCTCAAAATATTCACGCCATCTACCCAATACCTCCAGCTCCCATCTACTAACTCCTACTCTTTTTTTAACTGACAAATCCATTTGTTCCCTAGGCTTTCTTAACTTGTTTATCTCACTCCAAATTTTTTTTTGTTTTCAAAAAATTTCTTGACAGAGCCCCCCCACTCTATCATCTGCTCCCCTTTTTGCACTCTCTCACCACTCTCTTCACCTTTTTTTTTACTCTCCATACTCTGCTCTTCTTTAACATTCTGTTTGTAAAATTCATAAACTACCCTCTTTTATCCCCCTTTATTCTTCTTTCCCCCACATTCCCCCAGCACCCACCCTCCTATACCAAAAATTTCCCCAACATTCAAATCCTTTTAAAAACTTAACCTTTTAACCCCCCCTACTCATCTTGCTAGCCCACCTTTCTGCCAATAGTTGCTTATACCCCCCCCTCTTCCTCCTCCCTTTTTTATACACTTTTACCTCTTTACTTGCTGTTCCCTTTTTTTTTTGCCCCATCTCCTTTTTTAAATTGTGCTCAACAAAATTTGATCCGATTTTCCGTTCCCCCTCTAAAAACATGACCCCCTGACCACCCTCAACCTTTTATCCCCCAAAACATAATCAGCAAATATTTTCATTTTTCCTATATCATACCTTGTATTTATCCTTTGTCTAAAAATTGTTTACTTATTCCCAAAACCTTTCTAAAATGCTAAATTAAAAGGCCCCCTTTTTATTTTTCCCCTTTTAAAATTTCCTTTCTCCTCCACAACATTTTTACCCATTTTAAATTAAGATCCCCCTCAAGTATTTCACTTGGTTAAAAACTCCCCACCTCAACTTTTCCCCAAAATCTCTCTCTCTCCTGTACACTTCTCTCTTCCCCGGTGCAAAAACACTTACTATAACCCTTTTCAACCCCAACCCTTTTATTTTACTCCACATAATCCTTAATTTAAAATTTATATTCCTCTTTACTTGCCATAACTGATTATTCAACATTATTTCCTTCTTTAGCTCAACTATTTGAAAATCCGCCCAATCCCCTTTATTTCTCCCTAAACTCTCCTACCCCTTTAGCTTTGTCTCCTTAAACCAGGACATCCCCTTCTTTTCATTCATAACATCTACAATCATCTCTTTTCTTACCATTCGCCCTCCACCCCATTCAGACATCCCACTTTGGGTTTTCTTCTTTTTTTTTTTTAGTAATCTATACAGGAAAAGGAGTTACTACCCCTTGTTGGCATTTTTGCTGACCCAAAAAATGCTTGGGGGAAAAATTCTTATTCCACTTCCCATGGATTTATTTATTTTTTTAACACATGGATTCCCACCAAGGCAGGGTGGCCCGAAAAGAAAAAATTTCATCATCATTCACTCCATCACTGTCTTGTCAGAGGGTGCTTTTCACTACATTATAAAAATGCAACATTTAAAACCCCCCCTTCAAATGCATGCACTGTACTTCCATCTCCAGGACTCAATCCGTGCGTTTCCTGAAACCCTTCATAAATGTTACTTTGCTCACACTCCAACAGCACGTCAAGTATTAAAACCATTTGTCTCCATTCACTCCTATCAAATATGCTCCACATGCTTGATGGAAGTCCAACCCCCCGCACACAAAACCTCAGGATATGAAAGGAAAATCAGTAAGAACAAGAAATATTAAGATAAAATCAAAAAAATCAGATGAGTGTGTATACAAAATGTGTAGATGCGGGGTGTGTGACCTAAGTGTAAGTGGAATAAAAGGGGCCCGAAATCTTGCATGTTTATGAGACAGAAAAAAAACACCAGCTTCTACCATTATGTAAAAAAATCGGCTTTCATTTACACTCATTGGCAGGGGATCCCCTGGGGGGTTCTTTTACCAACCTCAACCTAAATTCTTTTTTTCTTTCAACAAAACGGCCCTTTCCCCCCCAAAGGGATGGCCCAAAAAAAAACAAAAATTTCTCTTTTTTAAATTTAGTAATGTATACAGGAGGGGTTATAGCTCCTTGCTTGCATTTTAGTGATTTAGCACGTATGGCCGGAGGAAGAATTCTATTCCACTTCCCCCTGGAGATAAGAGGAAATAAAAACAAGAACTAGTAAAAAAATAGAAGAAAACCCAGAGGGGGGTGTATGTATATCTTGTACATGAATGTGTAGTGTGACCTAAGTGTAATAAGTAACAAGACATACTGTACCCGAAATCTTGCATGTTGATGAGACAAAAAAAAACCCCCCAAAACCTCCATCATTTAAAAAAATTATAGGGTTTCGTTTTACTTTCCCTTTCAGGCGGAGCACCTCCCAGCGGTTATCAACCTACTACCTAGGACAACCTATAATTGTTAATATAATTAATTTAGGACAGGGTGGGGGGTTTTAAAAAGGAAACCTGAAATGTGATGTCTGCACATTTCTGCACTGTTTTTTTCTTTTAAGGATCCCCTTATCTCTTTAAAGATGTTTATGTAAAAAAAAATGAATGTTACTTTTTTATTACTTACCTATGCATTACTGTCCAATTTCTGTGTAAGGTAGCATTAGGACCAACAACTTTTGCTGGCCCAAAGGGGAAGACAACAGTGTTTTTAGAATGGGGACAGTTCGTTAGGATCTATGTGCACTGGACCAAAACCATTCTAAACATATTCCCGCAAAATTAAAAAAGGTATTGCAAAATTGTGAAAATTCATGCTATTTACTTTGGGTTTGTGATAAATTTAACCGTATATGCATGTAGTTAATTAACAAAAGTGGCAATGACTGATTAAATTTAATGCAACAGAATAGGTACCTACCTAAAAGAAGATAAAAACCATCAGTATTTAAGACCTCGGGTTTTTTGACTGCTGTAGTGGTAGTGCTTGTGCTTGGTGTTACAGGTACTGAGGGACTGATGTCGGATCTCATTCTTCTTCCCTGCTTTATCAAACCTCCTGAACTGAGCCAGAGGGCTGCAGCATAAAGCATTGGAGGCCAAGCACTGCTACAGTATGGGCGGACTCCCTCCACTCGTTTGAGTAAAATGCTCCACCATCATGAGTAACTGACTAGAAAATCTCTGAAAGAGGAAAATATTCTTCCAGTTGTTGCTAAGGCCTAAGCCAGTGTGCATACTTTAACCCCTTAAACGGTTCAAATGTATATACGTTCGTCATCTAGTCTGAATACAGTGGACCCCAGTGTTCGGCCCTGCTCGAACTCGCCCTTTATGGAAGCAGTATTTAAATGCTTTATAAGCGTATTTTGGGGTCTAAAAGGACTAGTCTACTTTACATTATTTCTTATGGGAATAAATTTGTTTGGTAATGGCACTTTAACATCATTCTGCAATGAAAAATTAATGAATCATTCACTGTACAGTGGACCCTTGTTAAAGTAGCAAAATTCATTCCAGAAGCCTGGGCTCAAGTGCCATTACCGAATTTTAATTTACTCCTTAAGAAATAATGTCAAGTACGTTAGTCCATTTCAGACCCCCCAAAATACACTTACAAAAGCACTTACAATATTATACTTACATAATTGTACGATTCGGGTGTTCCGTTACTCGGGGGTCCACTGTATTTTGAGGAAAAACAAAATAGAAATAAAAGAGCACATTTTTAAGTGTTATAGGATAAAAAATTAGGGTCAGTACTTACCAAGATATGAGGCAGAGAAGTTGGCACTGGATGCTCGCCTGACAGCAACAGGAGTCCTGCCGCTTGCAGAATTGCTGCCGATATATCTTTTTTCTCTTTTTTATATTATTTTATATAATTTTTATGTTCTGATAATTACAATATATAGTAGTTCTCAGATTTCATAGCCAAATCTCTTTTGTTCTGACACTAATATTAGGTACTGAAATTGTACTCAAATAATAATAATAATAATAATGATAGTGCATAATAATAATAATAACAATAATAATAATAAGTTCCCTTTAGCATCATGTAAGATGTGTCACTGCCTCATCTTATCTTCACTCAATGAATCTGGTGACATTTGATGAGGGGTGAGCGTAGTCTTATCAGTCATAATGACAGTGGTGACATTTGATGAGCTTACACGGCTTCGCTTTATTTGTGTCAATGCAAACCTGTCTCCTTGTCTGTCTGTATCTGTCTGTGTCTTTCTGTCTGCCTGTGTGTCTGCCTGTGTGTCTCTGCCTGTGTGTCTGTCTTTCTGTCTGCCTGGGCGTGTCATCTCCTTTCTGTCTGCTTGTCTCAGAGTAGCTCATAAACCAACTGGTATTACGCAGATCACAAGCACATTATATCACTTTGTCTGGATTATTTTGTGCTATCCTAGGTAATTTACATGGTGTATATTTGTACAGTGGACCCCTGAGTAACGCGTAAAAACTTCATTCCAGAAGCCTGCTCATGCCATTACCGAACGAATTTACTCCTTTGATATACCTTGAAGAGTTTCAAGAGTATCATTCTCTGAGCCCGGCCATGGGCCAGGCTCGCCTGGCTTATCTGGTCAACCAGGCTGTTGCTGGAGGCCCGCTGCCCCACATATCCATCACAGCCTGGTTGATCTGGCACCCGATGAAGATACTTGTCCAGTTTCCTTGAAGGCTTCTGACAAGGAATAAGGATAAGGAATAATGAATAATGTCACGTAGGTTGGGGTCTATTTCAGACCCCCAAAAATACACTTCCACAAGCACTTACAATATTATACTTACATAATTGTACGATTCTGTGTTCACTGGGGTCCACTATTTGGCGTATGTGCCCTGTGAGATAGAGACAGATAGAGACAAAGAGACAGATAGATACAGACGGAGATAGAGACAGCCAATCAGGTACCCAGCTGGCCAGCCAGGTGGCCAGCCTGCCGACATCACTTTCCACTTAAAAGGGGAGTGTTAATATGACACATGACATCAGTGAATCCTTGGTGTTTGCCGCACTGTTTGCTCTAGCTGGCGCTCAATTCTTAACTGGTGCTCCCACAAGATACTAAGTGGTCCCAGATTTTTAAATACAGCACACACCTCAAGTGTTAAGACCTATTCAACCAGGCATCTCAGGCCAATCGTGCCAAATTTGGAGGCAGGAAAATAAAATGTAAATATACGTTTGGGGCAGTAGCAGTACTAACATATACAGTAGACCCGGTTTTCGTTGAAAATTCTCTCCAGAATGCTGTTTGAGTGCCGTTACCGAACGAATTTGTTCCATAAGGCCAAATGTAAATTAGATTAGTCATTTCAGACCCCCAAAAATACACTTACAAAAGCACTTACTAAAAATACACTTACATAACTGTTCGAGTTTGGAGGTGAACTAAAACCGAGAGGGTCCACTGTATATATGTCTGGAAAACTTACGGAAAACTTACGGAATTACGCCCGCCGGGTTAGTGATCTCGGCGATATATGCGCATCGCAATTTCGCAGACTTTGAGCCCTATTTTCGGCCAATTCCATTGTTCCAGCTCGACCAAACCTTTTCATAGCTATTTTTAGAACTCCATTTGTTCTATCGATTGAGTACAAGAAACCACCAATTTACCGATTTCAACTACCCAATAGTGGTATGTCAGAAATTGGCAATTTGGCCAATTTCATGCAAAATAAAAAAGTTGTCAATTTCAAAATAGGGTCCAGAATAAACAATGCAGACACTCCTGGCACTAAAATAAGATGTTATCTGTTCATTAGTCACGCCTTTAGGGCCCCTTATATTACTCCTTGCTTTCTATTTTGATTTTATTCACACAAAAAATAGAAGATTTACCGTTATGCAGACTATTGCATTATTGCAAAATGGTATAAATAATATTCTGTGCATCTTGTGAAAGAATATTAGACTCACTAATTGATGTGTATTGACGCGTGGGCATGGATTTGTTTACTCTTGAACATTTTAAAATTGAACATTTCCCTATTTTGAGCTCAAATTCAAGGTCGCTTTCATCATGAAACTAATCAAAATCATCTATATTTCTGTTTTATGTTTCCAGATTCCATCAAATGAGACCATAAAAAGAGAATACAAATCCATAAATACTATACCTAAAATACACCTCAAAGACGGTGTTTTAATCCAAAACACGGTCGGAGCTTTTTTTTCTCTCAGCCATGCACTGCGTGCTGCAGGATTTTTTATACAGTGCACACTGACCACACAGACCCATTCTCTCATATGTGGCCTACCAGCTTTCTCCGCTTGATTTGAAGCCGCTAGATTTATAGCATATATACGTCCGAAACAGTGGCCTCGTAAGACGCATATACAACCAAACAGCTAAAGGGTTAACCCTTTGAGGGTCGAGGCCCCTCCCCAAACTTGTTTTCAGGGTCGAAAAATTTTCAGAAAAAAAAAAATTAATTATTTTTTCTTATGAAATGATAAGAGAATCTTTTCCGATCATAATGCCACCAAAATTATGAAATTTCATGGAAAACTAACGGAGTTATGCTCTCGCAAAGTTAGCGGTATCATGACACATTTACGGACGCTACGCCCACTTTGAGCCCTATTTTCTCGGCAAATCTAATGTTTCAGTCTACTAAAGTTATAGCTATTTCGGCTAGAACCCATTTCTTCTCTATTGATTGAGTACATACAAGAAACCCGCCTATTTACCAACTGCAACCAAAATAGTGGTCAGAAAATGGCAATCTGGCCAATTTCACACAAATTTCAAACGATGCCAATTTCAAAATAGGGTCCAGAATAAACAAGGCAGACATTCCTGGCAATTGCAAAATAACATCTTCTCTGTTCATTAGTCACGTCTCCAGGCCCTCTTACATTACTTTTGCTTTCCATTTTGAATTTTTATTCTCACAAAAAAAGAAGATTTACTGTTATGTATACAACTGCATCATTGTAGAAACGTTTATAAATAATATCAGTGCACTTGTTCAAGAATATTAGACATGCCAATTGATGTGTATTGGACGATGGAGGATTTGTTTACTTGAACACTCCATTGTGAAAATCGAACATTTCGCTTACTTTGAGCTCAGTTTCAAAGTACTTGTCATCGTAAAACCAATCAAAATCACCATTTCCGTAATATATCTTCCATTCTATCGAATGAGACCAAGAAAACCAGAATACAACCACAAATGTTCATACAAAAATACACCCGAAAGTCGCTGTTTTAAACCAAAACGGTCAGTTATTTTTTTCTCATTATGCACTGCGTGCTTCAGGATTTTTTTATACTGCGCACACTGACCACGCAGACTCCATTCTTTCATATGTAGGCCTGCCAGCTTTCTTCCACCACATTTGAAGGCACTAGAATTTAGGCGTACTAGTACGTGACCGACACTGGCTGCAATGACGTACTAGTACGAGACCGACCTCAGCAGTTAAGGGTTAAATTGACTTAAGAAATTTTAATTTATCTTTAAGACTGAAAGTAATATATTTTTCATATTAATACATATTATGAACCTCTATATGAAACACTGTACAAAATTTTATATAGTAAATAACTTGACTCAAGGACTTTCTGAAACTGTCATTCTATGTCGGGAAATATTAAAAAAAAAAAAAAAAATCTTACCAAAATGTTAGGAATTTGCAGATTGTTTTAAGCAAAAAATTTTTACGATCAGTACTTACCGAGATATAGAGGCGTAAAGTTGGTAGAAAATGATCCACATATGGCAACATGCGAGTGCCGCTCACCCGGTATATTTCATTTACTCCCATTCAAGGTTTTGTATTTTCATTTTTTTTCTTCTAAGTAAGTAACTTATGTGGCCTGTGAGACCAAAGTAAAGTGCAATGTACATATATACAGTGGACCCCGAAGCTCAGAACCCCGGAAATCGTACATTTATGTAAGTATAACACAAGTGCTTGTATGTGTATTTTTGGGGGTCTGAACAGACTAACCTACGTGACATTTTTCCTTAAGGGAGTAAATTGCCGGGTAATGGCACTTGAGCAGACTTCAGGAGGAAGTTTACTTAAACTCGGGGGTCCACTGTACACTCTCGTTGTATGCAACACAATAACCGCACACACATTATTATCATTATATTGTTTACAAAACTTGCTTTACACAAACCAACAATACAAAAAATTATTTTTACTATTGTTCTATAATACGATATAGGGTTTATCACGCACATCACACAGTGTTCCAGATGAAGGTGGATGCAGAGCAGCAGTGGATGCAGAGGAGCAGTGATTGCAGAGCAGCAGTGGATGCAGAGGAGTAGTGGATGCAGACAACAGTGGCAGAGACAGCAGGATGAGACAGCAGGTGCAGAGCAGCAGTGGGTGAGACAGCAGTGGATGCAGACAACAGCGGGTGTGAGACAGGCAGCGTGACGCAGTATTGTTATGGACGCAGACAGCAGTGGATGAAAGAGCAGCAGTGACGGGTGACAGCAGTGGAGAGACAGCAGTGACGCAGACAGCAGTGACGTGAGACAGAAAGGTGGACGCAGAGCCAGCAGCGGACGCAGATGATACGCGGACGAGACAGCCGTGGCTCCAGAGCAGCAGGATGCAGACAGCAGTGGATGCAGACATAGCAGGTGCAGAGCAGCAGTGGGGGCAGACAGCAGCGACGCATATTCAGCAGCGGACGGCAGCGTTATGACGCAGACAAGAGGATTGTGCCACAGCAACGACGCAGACAGCAGTGACGGCATTGTTATGACGTAGACAGCAGTGGACGCAGATACAGAACGGATCTATGCGGTAGCGGATGCAGATGGTGCAGCGGGTGCAAAGCCGCAGTGACGAGACAGCCAGACGGTGATACAGTGGACAGATATATGCGGATGAGACAAGCAGGATGCAGAGCAGCAGCGGACGAGATGATAGTGACGCGAGACAGCAGCAGGCAGGAGATAAGCAGTGGATGCAGACAGCAGCGGACGCAGAGGATAGTGGATGAGAGCCAGCAGTGGATGCAGATGCGACAGTGGATTGCAGACAGCAGTGACGAGAGCAGCAGGGGTGTAAGACAGCAGTGGGGGTAGAGCAGCAGTGGACGAGATACAGCAGTGGTGCAGATAAAGCAGCAGGCATATTAAGCAGCGGATGCAGATGCCGCAGCGGACGGTTATTGCAGCAGACGGTTATTGTTAGCGGATGGCACAGCAGCGGCAGAGATACAGCGGGCAGACAGCAGTGACGCAGACAGCAGTGACGCAGATTGGCAGTGGCGCATATTGTTGAGCAGGGCAGACAGCAGTGACGTAGAGATGGAGCAGTGGGTGCAGACAGCAGGACGCAGACAGCAGTGGACGCAGACAGCATGACGCAGATGTTGGTGACGACAGCAGCGACGCATACAGTGACGCAGACAGCAGCGGACGGTATTGCGCAATGGCGCAGATACAGTGGGGCAGACAGCAGTGGACAAAGCAGCAGGATCTATTGGCAGTGGCACGAGACAGCAGTGGGTGCAGGAGCAGCAGTGGGGGCAGGAGCAGCAGTGGATGAGACAGAGCGGGTGTGAGAGCAGCAGTGGGGCTAGAGCAGAAGTGGATGAGAGCAGTGGATGACAGCAGTGGATGCAGACAGCAGTGGACGCAGACAGCAGTGGATGCAGACAGCAGTGGGCAGACAGCAGCGGGCAGACAGCAGTGACGAGACAGCAGTGACGTGAGACAGCAGGCGGTGATGCTGGCGGATGCGGCTGCAGTGATGCGAGACAGCAGTGACGGTAGAGTTGGCAGCGACGCAGACAGTGTGACGCAGACAGCAGGATGCATACAGTGGATGGTATCGCAGTGGACGTGGTGACAGCAGTGGATGCGGCAGCACAGCAGCTTGGATGAGACAGCAGGATGGCATCGCAGTGGATGCAGAGCAGCAGGATGCAGACAGCAGTGGATGCAGAGCAGCAGTGGTGAGACAGCAGTGGATGCATGTTAGCTGGTGCAGACAGCAGTGGGGCAGACAGCAGTGACTTTATTCACAGTGGATGTACAGCAGTGGACGCAGACAGCAGGATGGAAGACAGCAGTGACGCAGATACAGTGGCGAGACAGCAGCAAAAGAGGCTGTTATGACTTGGCATTGCCACAGTGACGCGCGGTTGTTAAGCGGACGCAGACAGCAGCGGATGGCGATACAGTGACCGGTATTCCAGTGACGCGCACGCGAGCGGACTATTTGCAGTGACGCATATTTCAGCAGTGACGGCATGCTGAGTGAATTATATTTCGCGCGTGACGCAGACAGCAGCGGGCGCGCAGACAGCAGCGACGCAGAGCGCAGTGACGGCATTGAAGCAGTGACGCAGACAGCAGCGGACGTGAGACAGCAGTGATTTAAGACAGCAGTGACGCAGACAGCAGTGACGCAGATCGCAGCGGATGGCACAGCAGCGGACGCAGAGCAGCAGCGGATTGAGACGCAGTGACGCAGATCGCAGAGTGACGGAGATAAGAGTGGATGCATACAGCAGTGATTGCAGAGCAGCAGTGGGGGCAGACAGCAGCGGATGCAGACAGCAGGGTGCAGACAGCAGTGGGGCAGACAGAGGATTATCGCAGTGACGCAGACAGCAGTGGACGAGACAGCAGCGGATGAGACAGCAGCGGACGCAGAGACAGCAGTGGCAGACAGCAGCGGGCAGACAGCAGCGGACGCAGACAGCAGTGGACGCAGAGCAGCAAAGTGCAGAGCAGCAGGACGCAGACAGCAGCGGACGTGAGACAGCAGTGACGAGACAGCAGCGGACGTTACATACAGGATGCAGACAGCAGTGACGCAGACAAGCAGCGGACGGCACAGCAGTGACGGCACAGCAGTGACGCAGACAGCAGCGGGCGCAGACAAGAGCGGGGAAGAGCTGTTAGCGGACGGCGATTCAGCAGCGGACGGCACAGTACGTGCAGAGCGAGCGGGCAGACAGCAGTGGGGGCAGAGCAGCAATGGGGCAGACATTGTTAGGTAAAGGGGCAGACAGCAGGCAAAAACAGCAGCGGACGCAGACAGCAGTGGGATTTAAGACAGCAGTGGACGAGACAGCAACGGATTTATATTATGGCGCAGACAGCAGTGGGGGGTAGACAGCAGTGGCAGAGCAGTAGTGGATGCTTGAGCAGCAGTAGATGCAGAGCAGCAGTGGATGAGACAGCAGTGACGAGACAGCAGTGGACGTGAGACAGCAGGGGTGCAGAGCAGCAGTGGGGGCAGAGCAGCAGGATGCAGACAGCAGCGGACGCAGACAGCAGCGGGTGAGAGCAGCAGTGGCAGAGACAGCAGCGGGTGCAGATACAGTGGGTGAGACAGCAGGGAGGGCAGACAGTGAGGGCGCACAGCAGCAGTGGGTGTAGAGCAAGAGTGGGTGCAGATATAGTGGGTGTAGAGCAGCAGCGGATGGAGATGGCGCAGCGCTTAAGACAGCAGTGGCAGATACAGTGGGGCAGACAGCAGTGGATTGGTGATGTTATGGACTTGAGTTACAGTGCAGCATATTTACAGTGGCAGACAGCAGTGCATACAGTGGCGCACAGCAGTGGTCAGGAGATACAGGGTGTAGAGCAGGAGTGGGTGTAGAGCAGTAGTGGGTGTAGAGCAGTAGGGGTGTAGAGCAGTAGTGGAGGTAGAGCAGGAGTGGGTGTAGAGCAGTAGTTGGTGTAGAACAGGAGTGGGTGTTGAGCAGTAGATGGTGTAGAGCAGTAGTGGGTGTAGAGCAGAAGTGGGTGTAGAGGAGTAGTGGTTGCTATTATGACTGGGTGTAGAGCAGTGCAGTGGGTGTAGACAGAAGTGGGTGTGAGAGGAGCAGGGTGCAGAGCAGATAAGTGCAGAGCAGCAGGTGCAGACAGCAGTGGTGTAGAGCAGCAGTGGCAGAGATATAGCTGGGTGTAGAGCAGCAGTGGGTGCAGAGCAGCAGTTGGTGCAGAGCAGAAGCGTGGGTGTAGAGCAGGAGTGGGCAGACAGCAGGGTGTAGAGCAGCAGTGGCAGTGCAGAGCATTTAGAGGGTGCACAGTAGTGGGTGAGAGCAGTAGTGGGTGTGCAGAGCAGTAGTAGGGTGTAGAACAGTAGTGGGTGTAGAGCAGTTGTGGGTGTAGAGCAGTAGTTGGTGTAGAGCAGTAGATGGTGTAGAGCAGGAGTGGGTGTAGAGCAGTAGTGGGTGTAGAGCAGAAAAGTGTGAGAGCAGAAAAGTGCAGAGCAGCAGTGTGCAGACAGCAGTAGCGGGTGTAGAGTTGGCAGAGGGTGCAGCCAGCAGACGGTGAGCAGAGTGGGTGAAAGAGCAGCAGTGGTGCAGAGCAGCAGTGGGGTGAGAGCAGCAGTGGATGCAGAGCAGTAGTGGCGTAGAGCAGCAGTGGGCCAGAGCAGCAGTGGACGTAGAGCCGCAGTGGATGCAGAGCAGCAGTGGATGCAGAGCAGCAGTGGATTTGAGACAGCAGTGGATTTGCAGACAGCAGCGGGTGTGAGACAGCAGCGGGGGCAGACAGCAGCGGACGAGACAGCAGTGACGCAGAGCCAGCAGTGTGGCGCAGACAGCAGTGGACGCAGACAGTGACGGCGATGGCAGGACGCAGGCTGGCAGTGACGGTATTACAGCGGACGCAGCATGTTATGACTGCAGACCAGCAGCGGATGGAGATCGCAGTGATGGAGACAGCAGCGGACGGAGACAGCAGTCAGATGCAGATACAGTGATGCAGATCGCAGTGATTTATATTAACAGTGATGAGACAGCAGTGGACGAGACAGCAGCGGGGGCAGACAGCAGTGATTAAGAAAGCAGCAGTGGGCGCGACAGCAGTGGGGCAGAGTTGCGCAGCGGACGGCATCACAGCGGACGCATATTAAGCAGCAGACGGCATGTTATGGACGCAGATGCAGCAGTGACGCAGACAGCAGCGGGCGCAGAGCAGCAGCGGGGGCAGACAAAGAGTGGACGCGGCACAGCAGCAGTGGACGCAGACAGCAGTGGATGCAGAGCAGCAGTGGATGAGACAGCAGTGACGGTATCGCAGCGGATGCAGACAGCAGTGGACGAGACAGCAGTGGATGCGGCATGGCGCAGCGGATGGCGCAGTGACGCAGACAGCAGTGACGAGACAGCAGCGGGCAGAGACAGCAGTGGACGTAGAGCAGCAGTGATGAGATACAGTGACGGGTATTACAGTGACGACAGAAAGTGGACGTAGACAGCAGTGACGACAGCAGTGGATGCAGATCGCAGCGGATGCAGAGCAGCAGGATGCAGGAGCAGCAGCGGATTTAAGACAGCAGTGAATGGCAGATCGCAGCGGACGAGAGCAGCAGCGGACGCAGACAGCAGCGGATGCAGACAGCAGGCGGGGGCAGACAGCAGGATGCAGACAGCAGTGGGCAAAGAGACAGCAGGGGGCAGACAGCATGGACGCAGATCGCAGTGGATGAGACAGTGTGGATTGCAGAGCAGCAGTGGATTGAGATAGCAGTGGACGCAGAGCAGCAGTGGTGCAGAGCAGCGAGTGGGGGTATAGCAGCAGTGGATGTAGAGCAGTAGTGGATGGAGATAGCAGTGGGTGCAGGAGCAGCAGTGGATGTGAGACAGCAGTGGATGAGACAGCAGCGGATGCAGAGCAGCAGTGACGCAGAGCAGCAGTGGATGCAGAGCAGCAGTGGACGCAGACAGCAGTGGATGCAGAGCAGCAGTGACGTAGAGCAGTAGTGACGCAGAGTTACAGTGGTGCAGGAGCAGCAGCGGGGGCAGCCAGCAGTGGATGCAGAGCAGCAGTGGACGGCACAGCAGTGACGCAGAGACAGCAGTGGCAGAGACAGCAGTGGGGGCAGACAGCAACGGGGGCAGACAGCAGTGGGCATTGCGAGCGGGGGCAGCCAGCAGTGGACGGCATTTTCGCAGTGGATGCAGATACAGTGACGGAGACAGCAATGGATGCAGAGCAGCAGTGCGAGACAGCAGTGGGGCAGACAGCAGCGGGTGCAGACAGCAGTGGACGCCGATGCCAGCAGTGACGCATATTGCAGCGACGGTGACAGCAGCGGACGAGACAGCAGCGTGACGCAGACAGCAGTGGTGCAGACAGCAGTGGGGGCAGACAGCAGCGGATGCAGATGGCAGTGGACGAGACAGCAGCGGGGTGCAGACAGCAGTGGCAGACAGCAGCGGGTGCAGAGTTGCAGTGGGGCAGACAGCAGGAGGCAGAGTTTAGCAGTGGGCGTGCACGTTGCAGTGGCAGGAGATATGATGCAGAGACAGCAGCGGGTGCAGAGACAGCAGCGGACGGCATGTTATGGACGGCACAGCAGTGGGCAGATGCAGAAAAGATTGAGAGCGGACGGTATTAAGCAGTGACGCAGATAAGAGTGCGGTATTGCTAGCAAGGCAGATACAGTGGCAGACAAAGAGTGGCGCATGAGCAGCAGTGGTCAGAGACAGCGAGCGGGCAGATTATGATGGGTGCAGACAGCAGGCAGATAGCAGGGCAGATACAGCAGTGATGCATTATGATGGGCGCAGACCAGCAGGCTATGTAGAACAGAGGGGGTGTTGAGCAGAGATGGTGTAGAGCAGAGTGGTGAGACAGAAGGGTGGAGGAGTAGTGGGCAAGAGAGATTGTAGAGCAGAGGGGAGAGCAGAAGGGGTGTAGAGGAGAGGTGAGACAGGAGGGTGTAGAGCAGAGTAGGTGTAGAGCAGAGGGGGTGTAGAGCAGAGTGGTGCAGAGCAGAAGGGGGGGTGTAGACAGAGTGGGTGTAGAGCAGAGGTGAGAGCAGAGGTGAGAGCAGGAGTGGGTGTAGAGCAGAGTGGGTGAGACAGAGTGGTGTAGAGCATGGGAGGGCACAGTAGTGGTGTAGAGCAGAGGGGGTTTAGAGCAGAGAGGGAAAGAACAGTAGTGGGAGAGAGTGGGGGTGAGACAGAGTGGTGAGAGCAGAGATGGTGGAGCAGAGGGGTAGAGCAGAGTGGTGAGAGCAGAGGGGGGTGAGACAGAGTGGAGAGCAGGGTGTGATAGCAGGGTGTGGGGAGCAGAGAGGGTGAGCCAGAGAGGTGAGAGCAGCAGTGGGTGAGAAGCAGGTGGGTGAGACAGAGTGGGTGTAGAAGCAGTGGGTGTAGAGCAGTAGTGGGTGTAGAGCAGTAGAGGTGTAGAGCAGTGGTAGAGCAGTAGTGGGTGCAGAGCAGTGTGGGTGTAGACAGCAGTGGGTGTAGAGCAGCAGTGGTGTAGAGCAGAGTGGTGAGAGCAGTAGTGGGTGAGAACAGCAGTGGGTGTAGAGGGTTGTGGTGGGTGAGAGAATGTGTAGATAAGGGAAATGGGTCAACGGTCATCCCAAGCTTTGTTGTTTACTATAATAATAATAATAATAATAATAATAATAATAATAATAATAATAATAATAATAATAATAATAATAATAATAATAATAATAATAATAATAATATCTTTATTTACTACAAGTACATTTACAAGGTATACAGTCCTAGCTGACATCAATGACATACTACTATATAGAAAGTCCCTTGTTATGCTGAGCATTTCACGCAAATTAGGTCAGTTTTGTCCCAGGATGCGACCCACACCAGTCCACTAACACCCAGGTACCCATTTTACACTGATGGGTGAACAAGGACAGCAGGTGTCTTATGGAAACACGTCCCTAATGTTTTCCAGATGTTCCGGAGATGATTCGAACTCCGGACCTCAATGTGTGAACTGAGTGCGCTAGCGATCGAGCTACGGGACACATATGCCGTTTCCCACCAAGGCAGGGTGTCCTGAAAAAGAAAAACTTTCACTATCATTCACTCCATCACTGTCTTTCCAGAGGCATGCTTACACTACAACACTGCAACATTAACACCCCTCCTTCAGAGTGCCGGCACTGTACTTCCCATTTCCAGGACTCAAGTCCGGCCTGACGGCTTCCCTGAATCTCTTCATAAATGTTGCCTTGTTCACACTCCAACAGCTCGTCAACTCCTAAAAAACATTTGTCTCCAATTGCTCCTATCTAACACGCTCGCGCATGCTTGCTGGAAGTCCAAGCCCCTCGCACACAAAACCTCCTTTACCCCCTCCTTCCAACCTTTCCAAGGCCGACCTCCACCCCTCCTTCCCTCCACTACAGATTTATACACTCTTGAAGTCATTCTATTCTGTTCTCTCTACATGTCCAAACCACCTCAATAACCCCCCCAACCCAAGCTTTGTACCTACTATTAAAAGCCGATGCGGCCTCAGTTTCTGTGGCATGGAAAGAGTATGTTGCAATTTATTCGGCGTATGTGCACACTCCTATAGGCTGCCTCGCAACCAGCGAACCGGTACTAAGGGTTTAACGATTTTTAGGTACCCATCGTTAAATCAGTACTTTGGTTCATTGTCAAATCACAGGCGAGCCCGCCAAATGCTGGGGAAACGATGTGATTCACTCGTGGTCAGCATTTGCCAGACTTGCCTACTAGCTGGTTCAGTACTGTGCTTCTCTCTCTCTGGCTTCTGATTTTGCCATTCTGTCACCATGTGGTACATTGACTTTTCCAATCTTTGTACATAGTGACATAATGTAAATATTTGATATTCCTGTGAAGTAAATACAAGTTATAGCCTGTCTGCTGAGTTTGTTTTGCTCCAAACCCATTATGACCAGGTCACAGGCCCGTAGCTTGATCGCTAGCGCAATCAACTTAAACACTGAGGTCCGGAGTTCAAATCTCCGGTACGGGTGGAAAAAATTAGGACGTGTTTCCCTAGGACACCTGTTGTCCCTGTTCACCCATCAGTGTAAAATTGGTACCTGGGTGTTAGTCGACTGGTGTGGGTCGCATCCTGGGACAAAACTGACCTAATTTGTCCGAAATGCTCTGCATAACAAGGGGCTTTCTATATAGTAGTATGTCATTGATGTCAGCTAGGACTGTATACCTTGTACATGTACTTGTAGTAAATAAAGATATTAGTATTATTATTATCTGTGTTCGTAATAGTTTCCGTAGTTAAGGAAGTATAAGGCAATGCAACGAGAGTGTTATGAACCATCTTTAAATTTTTTCCCAAAATTTTAATACCCTCTTACCATTAAATTTTTACCTTATATCCAACTACCATTCTACCTCATAGTCTTAATTCTACCTCAGTCTTAATTCTACCTCATAGTCTTAATTCTACCTCATAGTCTTAATTCTACCTCATAGTCTTAATTTGTATTTGATAACTACAAAATCCCCTTATTATTCAAGCTTTATTGCACAATTTTTATTTTTAATTAATATTGCCCCTTTTTTTTTTTACTTCATTGCTCAATCTTATTTTATACCTTTATTTTTATTAACCTATCATTGCCAAAGATCCAAGCTTCCATACACAGCT
>WNWK01029257.1:0-24587 GCA_009830355.1 Cherax destructor | reverse complement strand
TTACTGAATCACTTGACTGACTTACTGAATCACTTGACTGACTTACTGAATCACTTGACTGACTTACTGAATCACTTGACTGACTTACTGAATCACTTGACTGACTTACTGAATCACTTGACTGACTTACTGAATCACTTGACTGACTTACTGAATCACTTGACTGACTGAATGACTTAAAGTTAGACACTCTAGTACAACCATCGACTTCAGTACCAGAACCTCTACCATCCACCTCAGCACAGTAGGGCCACAGCATAACTCTCCACTCTCTTTACAATCATCCACAATTTAAGGTAAGAAATACTATTATTTCTATTGCATTTGCAGTCTTAAGCAGTAATATATCACGACAATGAACTACAATTACATATTCGCCTTTAATTTTTGCAAGATCTGTTGGTCTAAAAAAACTTGTTTGGCTTTTTGGGGACTCCCAAGAACATAACCCTATTTTTCCCATAAGTTATTCTAATTATCTAACACGATTTTACCTAACACGATGTTTTCAGGACCGTAACTACCGTGCTAAATGAGGGTCTACTGTACTTGATTTCAGTCCCTTGCAGTAATACCTTGCATCCTACCTAGTTTTTTTTTGTGTAGTAGTTTCCCCGTGTCCGTCTGCGTTTCCCAAAGCCACGGTCAGCAGCGCTCTCAGACACGTTCCCCAGTGTAAACACAACGTAGCGCTCAGCTCACGAGTTCCATTCTCCTTACTAAACTTCCCCATTTTCACAGAGTTCTATGACCTTTTCCCTTTCTTCCCAAGCTTTGCACAATATTTTATACGCCACTGAAGACCCCATAGAAGTCCACAAGCATTTATAGTTTGTGTACTGCCGCATCTAGCCACCAGTACACCTGGAGTTTCAGACCTGCCTACTAGTGTCTACTCCCCATCTACAATCAAAGTTAAGTAAACAGTGACTTATCTAGCATTTCCTAAGAATTTGACATTATTTATTTGCCCTGCACCAATAGTCATCACTGAAGCCCATACTTTCAGTGAATTGTTCAGTTCCAGTAGCAGTGCACATTTTGTGTATTTTGCCATCTTTCAGCAGTATTGTTGCATTTTGCAATCTCATTTTTGCATTTTAAATTCTAGTGCATTATTCTGCACCTTGCCTCTCAACTAATTATTAATTGTTACTGCTCAAAGTTGTTCATTGTGCTACCCATATAATTTTTTTAGTTGCCAGTAATACCTGTCTGCTATTATTTTGATTGTTGTATCTGCAAGCTAGCCACAAATTGTTGACAACCCTGCACAGTTCTGATGTGTTAGTGTGTTCAAAGTGTAATTTTAAACTTCCTAGTGTCAGCTTTTTTTTTTCATTCAGCTTGAATTCGACAACTTGTGACTAGACACCTGCATTTTCTCCAGTTGTCTCCAGTTAATTGCTCCACAATATTTCTTTGCCATATTTTTGTTTATGCTCATTCCCCTGTGTATTGCATTTTGCTATTGTTTCTGCCCTTGTCATTGAGTGCATTATCAGTTCCTGTTATTGAATTTTCAGGAACCTGCTTATTTGCCATTATTGCAATAATTACCTGTGAAATTCCATACTTTTGAACCAGAATTTACTTGTCAATTTTTTTTCTGGTGTCAGTGTACACTCATATATCACCTGTATATTTTTGCCCCCATTATTATTGACTTTTACCATTTTTGAATTTTATTAATTGCATTTTTGTGTGAAATTTAGCAATTCTTGATAAAGTAAATTTTTGTGACTTTTTTTAGAACCATTGCATACTCTGTTATTATCAATTGTTTTGTCACCTTACCTTGCTGCAAGTGAATTAATTTTTTCTTCAATACCTAATTGCAATTGCCAGCACCTGCAACATTTTACTGTGTGTTGAGCAAGCCTGCACTACAATCCAGTTAGTGTAATACCCTGATTTAATTTCAATTGTTGCAAATTTTGCAATTTTTTGCTGCCTGTTCTCCAGTTCATTCATTTTTATGAAATTTTCTTGTCAGTTTATTTTGCCATTGCCAGATACAGTGGACCCCCGAGTTTCGTAAGGTTCTTATTTCGTAAACATCGTGTTTCGTAAGCTTTTTTCGATTTCGAGAATCGTAAACTGGCTCGTGTTTCGTAACGTATTAGACCTGTCCACCTGCTCCGCGCGTGTGCAGGACGCAGGAAGCCGCCAGTGAAGCGTTGTTTACCATTTGAGAGAACATTACCCAGCGCGCTCTTTCAAACATTCACAGTACATTTGGTGTCCTTTTTGGTGGTTTAGTGATTGTCACTGTGAAATAAGTCACCATGGGTCCAAAGAAGCTTCCTAGTGGCACCCCTGTGGTAAAAAAAGTGAGGAACACCATCGAACTGAAGAAAGAGATTATAGAAAAATATGAGAGTGGCGTACGTTTGAGTGAGCTTGCCATGATGTACAAGAAAACCCCATCTACTATCAGCTCTATCCTGGCAAAGAGAAATGAGATCAAGGAGCTAATGTTGCAAAAGGGGTTGATATGTTAACGAAAAATAGATCGAAAACAGTGGATGAGGTTCAGAAGTTGTTGTTGGTGTGGATCAATGAAAAACAGAGAGCGGGTGATAGTATTTCCATGGCGATAATTTGTGAAAAGGCAAGGAAGTTGCACGCAGATCTTGTCAAGACAATGCCAGAAACCAGTGGTGAGGCGAGTGATTTTAAAGCCAGCAAAGGCTGGTTTGACAGGTTTAAAAAACGTAGTGGCATACACAGTGTTGTGAGACATGGTGAGGCAGCCAGCTCAGACAAACGTGCAGCTGAAAAATTTGTGCAGGAATTCCAGGGGTTCGTAGAGGCTGAACAATTCCTCCCCCAACAAGTGTTTAACTGTGATGAAACAGGCCTGTTTTGGAAGAAAATGCCCAACAGGACCTTCATTACTCAGGAGGAAAAGGCACAGCCAGGACACAAGCCTATGAAAGACAGACTAACTCTTATGATGTGTGCCAATGCCAGTGGTGATTTTAAAGTGAAGCCTTTACTGGTGTATCACTATGAAAATCCCAGACCCTTCAGGAATCACAGTGTTGACAAGAATAATTTGTGTATGCATTGGAAGGCTAACACCAAGGCATGGGTCACTATGGAGATTTTCAAGGAATGGGTGACTGGAGTGTTTGGCCCTAGTGTGAAGAAATACCTCTTGGAAAAGAAATTGCCACTCAAGTGCCTCCTGGTACTGGACAATGCTCCTGCTCACCCTCACAACTTGCAAGAGTGTTTGACTGACAAGTTTAATTTCATCAGAGTGAAGTTCTTGCCTCCTAACACCACTCCTCTCATCCAGCCCATGGACCAGCAGGTCATTTCCAACTTCAAGAAACTGTACACCAAAGCAGTGTTTGAAAAGTGCTTTGAAGTGACCTCGGACACTGAGTTGACCCTAAGAGAGTTCTGGAAAGATCACTTCAATATTGTGCATTGCATATGCCTTATAGGTAAGGCTTGGGAGGGAGTGACTTCCAGGACTTTGAACTCTGCTTGGAGACCATTGTGGCCAGGTTGTGTCCAACAGAGGGATTTTGAAGGATTTGAGGATGACCCTGACCCTGACGACCCTGTGCCTGTTGTGGAAGATATTGTGGCATTGGGAACAGCCTGGGGTTGGAGGTGAGTGGTGAGGATGTGGAAGAGTTGGTGGAGGAGCACAGGGTAGAGCTAACAACTGAAGAGCTTCATCTGGAACAGCAACAGACCACAGCTGAGGTTATTGCTTCAAAGTAGGAGGGTGAGAGACAGAAGGAGGTGCCTTCTTCAGTGCTTAAGGAGATGTGTATAAAGTGGAATGAGTTGCAGACATTTGTTGAAAGACACCACCCTGAGCAAGCTGAAATGAGCCTTCTGTGCAGCCACTTCAGTGACAGAGCCATGTCGCACTTCAGGAAAGTGTTGAAGAGTCGCCAGAAACAGAGGACTCTGGACAGTTACTTTACCAGGCAGGGGTCTAGTGACTCTCAAGCTGGTCCTAGTGGCATTAAAAGACCAAGAAGGGAAGTAACCCCAGAGAGGGACTTGTTACCTGAAGTCCTTTTGGAGGGGGATTCCCCTTCCAACCACTAACACCCTGCCCCTGTCAGCAACTCTACCTTCCAGATGCCTGCAACTCTTCAATAAAGGTAAGTAAATGTATATATATTTTTTTTATTAACACATCGGCCGATTCCCACCAAGGCAGGGTGGCCCGAAAAAGAAAAACTTTCATCATCATTCACTCCATCACTGTCTTGCCAGAAGGGTGCTTTACACTACAGTTATAAAACTGCAACATTAACACCCCTCCTTCAGAGTGCCGGCACTGTACTTCCCATCTCCAGAACTCAAGTCAAGTACTAAAAAAAAAATGTATATATATATATATATATATATTGTTTTTAATTATTTTGCATGAATATTTTTTTGTGGAACGGATTAATTGTATTTACATTATTTCTTATGGGAAATAATGGTTTGAATTTCGTAAACTTCATGTTAAGTAATAGCTCCTGGAACGGATTAATTATGATACTCGGGGGTCCACTGTATCTCTACTGTTGTTCTGTGAACCCAGCAGTTAATTCACTTGTATCCAAATTTTACCTTGAGTTTCAGAGTGTACCATTCTTTTTTTTTGACATGATTCACGCATTTAACAAATAAGCAGTTTATCGAGTAACACCGTGTTGTGCCCTCTCTGACTCTGTGCTGAGTTCTAGTGGATTGCATACCAATTCTTTCTTTGATCTCTTTCCCTTTCTCCGTGACTTGTTTTGTGCTTGTCATTGATGTCACGACTAAGACACGCAGTGGCCGTACCGATACCCAAGCTTCTGCCGCCGCTGGCACTGATGCCCCTACTGTTAGAACCCATCGGGGGGAGGACGCAGCCTTCCCAAAGATTGGTCAGGCAGTAGCCCATATCGCAAGCACGCATGGTACATCAAGTCATTCCCGCCCGTCCCTTTTGTTCGACGGTCGGTCTAGTATGTTAGAAACTTGGTTCCAATCGGTCGAGATGACAGTTAAGGGACGACACGATAACCCCACTGATGCACATTACATAAACACTGCCGCGGTGGCTGTGGACAAATCCCTAAGTGTTATCCTTTCCTTTTTGGATTTGAAGCAAGTGCGCGATTTGAAGTCATGGTCCGTACTTAAGGAAAAATTCCGTAATTACTTCCGCTGTAGGCATCAGCGCCATTACCTTGACATCATTACTAGTGTCTTGAATGAGTGCCCGTCCCCGGATGAAAGCCCCCTCGCTTGTGTTTGTCGTTTTGAGCGCGCATCGACAGATTTTGTTGACATTATGCGTGGTACCAAGTGGGTCACTGATGATGATAGTATAAAACTTGAAGACATCATCCCCATGCTCGCCGCAGGCATCATGCGGAGAGATGCCCCACCCCATCTCCATGGTATCATTGATGATTTAGGGCTCAGCCCCAAGCACAAAGTCCTGGGCGCCTTTAACGCCATTGACAAAGTTAAACTGCCTGGCGAGAAAGACAAAGCTTGTCGCCCTGCTGGTACTCCCTTGCAAGTCCCTCCATCGTCAACTCTAATGTCGCCGCCTGTGCAACCGCCAGTCCCTTTTGCTGCAGCCGTCCAGCAATCAGCCTTCAAGGCTAGGACGACCAGTAAACCTCAGACCAAGCCGAGCCAAAACGGCAGGTCAGGTCACAACAGTCGGGCTAGTAAGACGACTTTGCAAACGTCTCCTCCATCTAAGTCCAAGCGTCACAAGCGCACACTGCCATCAGCACCACCTGCAAAGCTCATGGTCACCTGTTTCAACTGCGGTAAGAAAGGTCATTACCGTTCTGAGTGTTATAAGCCTCAGTCCCCGTGCCGTGATCATCACCGTCCCTGTGCTCAGCACCGGGAAGGCAATTGCGTTTACCACCACAAGTCCAGTCATACCTCCAGTGAATGCCATAAGTTGCGCAGCATCTTCTCGGCACACCACAGCAAGCGCTCTCCGCCTGGAGCCCATGATAGCCGGAGCCCCTCCAGTAGTTCGGGGGAAGAGGCGCGACAGAAAAAAAGAATTCTGTCCATTGCATACTTGTTGGCCCGGTACGCAAAGGTAGTGAGTGTCTTGTAGGTCGTTTTTGAGCAGTCATCAACAAACTGTTGTCAGTAGGTTGTCTTGGATGTTTAGTAGTACCGTGGGTGGTCTGTCCCGAGGAAGGTGGGCGATCAGAAAACCGTTGCACTGTACTCGGGGAAGCCAGATGCATTATGAAAGGCATGCAAGAAGCAGCAGCTTGAACAGAAATGGGTGACTGCAGCACCTGAAGCAGGTGATGAAGCGTCACCGGCAGAAGGTACAGGGGTATGAGATGAGTCAAGAGAATGGTCCGATGACGAAGCCACGTCAGAACAGGATGTGGGATCAGAAAGGGGCCTGGAAGGAGGAAGGGGTTCACTGGGCGAAGACTCCATAATAAAGGTGCTTCTTCTGTGTTATCTCCTTTCTTGTTATTTTAAGAAAAAAAGAAAGAAGGAAAGAAAAAAAGAGGGACAGCAGAGGGGCAGTCACTAGGAGGCATGGAAGGGCTGGAAGCTCATCCCCTCATCCGAGAGGGCCTCGAGCCCACCGGCAGTGAAGATGCAGCGTGGAACCTGTGCCATACCCTACCCTTCACGCCAGTAAACCAGCGCTCCGGGATAACAGCCTCACATCTACCAAGCCACCTCGGTGGACAAAAGAAAGGGCGGTCAGAAACCCGCCACAAAGCATACATCCTTCAGCTGCCACCTCCCAGGACTGACAGGCAGCTTCCGGAGATACACCCATTATCTGAAGGGTACCCCGTCCACTTCTCGGACATCCGGGAAGGAAACAGGGCACCGTCAGACAATTCAGATTCCACGGCAAACCACACCACCCCCGAGGGACCCCATGGAGTGGAATGAACCCCAGCATGCCTCCCCCACCAAGAAACTGCAATGCCAGAGAGGACCCCAGAAGCCACAAACAGGATGGAAAAAAGGGAAGGGGGTTGGGAGGGGGGAGGAAAAGGGGGAATGTAGAGGATGGGATAGGGAAGAAAGGATTGGGGGTTAATTAGGTTCGGTCTGAGGAAGAAGACCAAAAGGTCCAATTTCTCAGACCAAAAGCCTCTTCGCCACTTCAAGGAGCCCCTCATCCCCCTTGAAGAGTTCACCCTACATTAAGACTACAAATATTTTAAGGTAAGTAATGAATGTACTGTGTGTGTATTTTACTTTTTATTGTGTTTTTAATGCCTAGTTCTATTAATAAATATAAGTTAGTGTAAACTTGTCTGGCATTTATATGCTTTTATAAGTGGAAAAAATGGTGTTCTGTTTTCTGGTGATGTCTGCTTTGTGGCAGTAGCCTGGAACCTAACCTGCAGTATAAGTGGGGCCCTAATGTACCAATTATTTAAGGGTCCCAGCAATGTTTTTAGAAGTTCTGCAGTGTATGAAACATCTTGAAGCATGATATTAGACAGAGCAGAGCCCTACAATGCTGATGGTGCACTGCACCATCAGCATTGCCCCCAGTGAACCTTGGCATATGTTTTCAATTTATTCTCACTGTTCCACACATATCAGTATTATTCATATGAAATCAGTGAGCATAGGGATGTATACCAGTTGTCAGTAAACAATGTATGACCCTTGCCAAAGTAGAACCAGTACTGTGCTTGTAGATGAGACGTAAGCATGACTGTGGCAAGGAATTAATACATTTTGGCCACAAAAAGTTTTATACCAAAGCAATTACGTTTGCTTTGTATATATTGCTTGAACTACAGGCATCCCTTGAACAGAGACAAGGACTCTGATGTAGTAGTCTGTGGACCAGTACTATGTATACAGTAGGGCCCCGCTTTTTGGTGTTTCGTCTTATAGCATTCCGTTAATACGGCGAGTTCAAATTATGACCAAAACTTTCTATATGCTGAGTGGTTTTTCAAATACGGCGCGCGCCACCCGGTTTGTTTACATTCTCCGTGAGCACATCTCTCTATTATGTAATAATAATCACTCTTGGGCACATTAAATGTCCTATTTTACATCAATATAGACATTTTCATTAATCCATCTATGATATTTTCTTCAAAATTACATAAGAAACATGTTACGTAGCATATAAACATGCTGTTTACATGCTATGGAGGTGTGGTTGCCCAGCGGAGGGAAAACATTACGTAATACTAATAATAATAATCACTGTTGGGCACATGAAATGTCTTATTTTACATTAATATAGACATTTTCATTAATCCATCTATGATATTTTCTTGCAAATTATATAAGAAACATGTTACATAGCATATAAACATTTTATGTTTATATACTATGGAGGTGTGGTAGCCGGGCGGAGGGAAAACATTACGTCACTCCCCTTAATGCATAACGCTTTTGTGTACAATTCTCGGCATGAATTATTCATTACTTCTCCCTTTGTTAATGATGGCATCTAAAGGTAGTTGATAGAAACGATTAAACTCAGTGAACATGGTATGTCGATGGTAATAATATGGCTCTGGGCCACATGTAGTTAGGTGTAGGTATGTAGCCCAGGCAGACTACATACCTACATTATTTTTATAACCAATAATTATATTTGTGTACCTGTACCTAAGTAAACTTACACATGTTAATATAGACATTTTGCTTAATCCATCTAAATACACCCCACACTAGAATAAATTAACATAAATATGAGATGTGGTAGCCAGGCGCCTTGTAGTCCAACATCAAACAAACAAACAAACAAACAAACAAATTTTATTTCATTACAGATTACATGGGTATCGGTGGTTACAATGTAAATTGAGTGCAAGGAGAGCCACTGACATGCCATGGCATTAGGGGCAGCTTATTCTAGTCCTTAAAAACTATGTACTTAATATTAGAGAAATTTATTGAGTTTATTCTAGTTAAAAATTATTTTCAAAATTACAATATGATGAAATTTTACTGTTTAAATTATTATATAATGATATTAGATTGTTACAGGTGTTAAGATTCTTGAATGATAATATGGAATTGAGATTATCTTAAGGAAAATAACATTGAGCAAATGTGTACACTATAATATTACTGGGGGGTAACTAGAAAATTATTCCTTTCGTATGCCTTCACTCAGGGCGTCATTTCTTCTAAAAATGGTGTTACGTGAGAATGGGAGTGTTTCTCATTATTTATTCTACTGTATCAACGTGGAGACAACTTGTACACAATGTAAAGTGACGAAAACCAGACGTATTCGCATGGTTTGTTTATATTACGTGTGGGTGGGGAGGGAAAGGCTGCCCTGGCTGGCTACCCATACTTCCCAAACCTGACTTCCTACAAATAAAACTCACCTCTCACCCTACATTAAGACTACAAATATTTTAAGGTAATTAATGAATGGACTGTACAGTGGACCCCCGAGTTTTGGTCACCTCGGAAATCGAACAATTATGTAAGTGTAATATTGTAAGCGCTTTTGTAAGTGTATTTTTGGGGGTCTGAAATGGACTAACCTACTTGACATTATTCCTTAAGGGAGTAAATTCATTCGGTAATGGCACTTGAGCAGCCTTCTGGAATGAATTATGACCGAAACTCGGGGGTCCACTGTATATGTATTTTATCGCTCTGAGGAGCTTTAATTAAATGTCGGAGTACAGTAGGGCACCACTTATACGGCAGGTTAGGTTCCAGGCTACTGCCGGAAAGCAGACTTCGCCGAAAAGCAGAACTCCCTTTTTTTCCATTTATAAATGCATATAAATGCCAGATAACAAGTTTACACTAACATATATTAAGTTAGCAATAGAACTAGGCATTAAAAAGTAAAATACACACACCCAGTACACTCATTATTTACCTCAAAATATTTGTAGCCTTAATGTAGGGTGAGTAGTATTTACTGTAAAAAGTCATGTGTGGTAGGTATGGTAGCCCTCCTGGCCACCCCACCCACACATACTATACTACTACGATGCTTAAAGCGCCCTAGAGTAAGTAAGTTTATTCAGGTATACACAAATACAGTTACACAGATTATCATACATAGCAGCATATGTGTAGAGAACCTAGGATAACCCAAAAAAGTCAGACAGAGTGACTTATTTCCATTGGGGTCCTTTAGAGTGATACAATGCATATACAGTACACTCATTACATACTTACCTTAAAATATTTGAAGTCTTAATGGTCTTAATGTAGAGTGAGAGGTGAAAAGTATTTATTCGTAGAAAGTCAAGTGGGAGGTATGGAAGTCAGGTTTGGGAAGTGTGGATAGCCAGCCAAGGCAGCCCTCCCTCCCCACCCACACGTAATGTAAACAAACCAGGTGAACGCGTCTGGTTTTCGTCACTTCACATTGTGTACAATAGTGATGTATCGGATATCCGAATCCGCATCCGCACAATTTCTTACATTCGTATCCGCATCCGCATCCGTATTTCACTGCAAACAGATATCCGCATATACATCCGCATCCGAAATCCGCGGAACATCCGCACAATTTCTTACATCCGCATCAACATCCTCGGAACATCAGCACAATTTCTTACATCCGCATTCGCATGCACAGAATGAGTAAGTAAGACATCCGTATACACATCCGCATCCGCGGATATCTAAATTTTCACATCCGATACATCCCTAGTGTACAAGTTGTCTCCATGTTGATACAGTAGAATAAATAATGAGAAACACACCCATTCTCATGTAACACCATTTTTAGAAGAAATGACGCCCTGAGTGAAGGCATACGAAAGGAGTATGCCACAAGTCCTACAAGTAGCCTGGCTACCACAAGTCCTACAAGTACAGTGGACCCCCGAATATCGTAATTAATCCGTTTCAGGAGCTATTACTTAACACGAAGTTTACGAAATTCGAACCCTTATTTCCCATAAGAAATAATGTAAATACAATTAATCCGTTCCCCAAAAAAATATTCACATACAAAATAATTAAAAACAATATATATATATATATATATATATACATTTACTTACCTTTATTGAAGAGTTGCAGGCATCTGGAAGATAGGGTAATGAGGTAATGAGTAATGAAGGTCCTCTTGGGCATTTTCTTCCAAAACAGGCCTGTTTCATCACAATTAAACACTTGTTGGGGAGGAATTCTTCAGCCTCTACGAAGGGGAATCCCCACTCCCTGCATGCCTGCTACACTCCCTGCATGCCTGTTACACTCCCTACATGAATGCTACACTCACTGCATGCCTGCTAAACTCCCTGCATCAATGCTAAACTCCCTGCATGAATGCTATACTCCCTGCATGCCTGTTAAACTCCCTGCATGCCTGCTAAACTCCCTGCATGAATGCTAAACTCCCTGCATGAATGCTAAACTCCCTGCATGAATACTAAACTCCCTGCATGAATGCTACACTCCCTGCATGCCTGCTAAACTCCCTGCATGCCTGCTAAACTCCCTGGATGAATGCTAAACTCCCTGGATGAATGCTAAACTCCCTGCATGAATGCTAAACTCCCTGCATGAATGCTAAACTCCCTGCATGAATGCTAAACTCCCTGCATGAATGCTACACTCCCTGCATGCCTGCTAAACTCCCTGCATAACTGCTAAACTCCCTGCATGAATGCTACACTCCATGCATGAATGCTACACTCCCTGCATGAATGCTACACTCCCTGCATGAATGCTACACTCCATGCATGAATGCTACCACAGGGGTGCCACTAGGAAGCTTCTTTGGACCCATGGTGACTTATTTCACAGTGACAATCACTAAACCATCAAAAAAGACACCAAATGTATTGTGAATGTTTGAAAGAGTGTGAGGGAAAAGTCCATAGATAGAAGTGATGAAAGCGTGAAGGTATATATAGTGATGGTTGAATGGTAGTCTGCTTGTTGAGGTGGGGTGAGTGTCTAGCTCCCGTTATACCCCCCCCCCTAGGCTCCGGCCACAGGTTAAATCACTCGACTGACCACGCCCGAACTCACTGTAAGTATTTCACAGCTGCTCTTATCTTAATTATTTTATGTTAAAGAGCTTCACTCATTAATTTGTTTTGAGCTTCACTCATTTTTAGCAACATTAACTTCTGCTCTGCCCTGCCTTGGCTTTTGGTAAAGTTATTTGTTACAGTTTCACCATTTCTTTTAAAGGCCTTATGCCTACTATGTGAATAAATACTAGAGTGGTGAGTAATTCTTTTGGTTTCTCTCACAGTCCTCTGTTTCCGCACGGATCATCGGATTCAAGGCTGAGTGGGGGGCCGGCGTACTCACCAAGTGAGAGAGTCTTTACCACCAATTCTTCACTATGCCAGTAGTTCCTAAGTCCACACTCTAGAAACCTCAGGCAACTGTACTTTACCAGGGGACAACCTTCACCTGAGTCCCTGATATCATTTGTGACATTGTGGATGTGGAAAACTGTTGGATTTTTGGGAAACATCCTTCAACATGCACCAACAACACGGAGTCTAATATCGATTCATAGCTACAGTGTTAACAAGATCAACACAGTCATCTACGTCCATCTGTAAATACCTAGCTTTGGATCAAGTATATATTTTTGTTTTCATTTTTCATTTTTTTTAAGATAGGATTATTATATTCATATTTACATATTTATTATTTACATTTCTTTCTATTAAAATAAAGTGTTTATTGTTATTGTTATTATTGTCTTTTTCTATTATACTTTTCCTAAGAAGATTGGCAACAACCTTCACAAAGAGTGTGCTGGGTAATGTTCTCTCAATGGTAAACAATGCTTCACTGGCGGGCGTCCTGCGCAGGCGCGGAGCAGGTGGACAGGTCTAATACGTTACGAAACACGAGCCAGTTTACGATTCTCGAAATCGAAAAAAGCTTACGAAACACGATTTTAAACCCTTTAACTGTCCAAACGTAGATATACGTTTGTACGCGTACTGCTCCGAACGTAGATCTACGTTTTATTTTTCATTCCTTCAAATTTAGTGCAATAGTCCTGAGTCGTCTAGACATGAGAGAATGGGTCTGCGCCCTCAGTGTGCGCAGTATTAAAAAAATCTGGGACCACTTAGTACCTTGGGGAAGCACTAGTTCATTTGAGTGCCAGCTAGAGCAAATAATGTGGCCAACACCATGGTTTCAATGATGTCATGTCACATTAACACTCCCCTTATAAGAGGAAAGTAAAAATAGGTTCGATAAATACACGAGTGGTTGTGTGTGGGTATGAGTTGGACCTGACTAGCTTGTGCTACTAGGTCTGATGCTGTGCTCCTTCCTTCAGAGGATGTGACCTGACTAGGTGGGTCATTGGTCTAAGCTGGGGGGTGACATGGACCTGCCTTGCATGGGCCAGTAGGCCTTCTGCAGTGTTCCTTCTTTTTTATGTTCTTATATATTCAGCAGTCTGGCTTTGGCTGTCTCTGGCTGTCTCTGGCTGTCTCTGTGTCTATATCTGTCTATATCTCTGTCTATATCTCTGTCTATATCTCTGTCTATATCTATCTGTCTATATCTATCTGTCTATATCTATCTGTCTATATCTATCTGTCTATATCTATCTGTCTATATCTATCTGTCTATATCTATCTGTCTATATCTATCTGTCTATATCTATCTGTCTATATCTATCTGTCTATATCTATCTGTCTATATCTATCTGTCTATATCTATCTGTCTATATCTATCTGTCTATATCTATCTGTCTATATCTATCTGTCTATATCTATCTGTCTATATCTATCTGTCTATATCTATCTGTCTATATCTATCTGTCTATATCTATCTGTCTATATCTATCTGTCTATATCATCGTCTATATCTATCTGTCTATATCTATCTGTCTATATCTATCGTCTATATCTATTGTCTATATCTATCTGTCTATATCTATCTGTCTATATCTATCTGTCTATATCTATCTGTCATACTATCTGTCTATCTATGTCATACTAGTCATTTCATATCTATCTGTCCTATATCTCTGTATCTCTCTATATCTCTGTCTATCTATATATATCTGTAATATATCTCTCTCTCTGTCTCTCTCTCACATGTACACATAAGTACAGTTATTATACATAGTGTAAATTACCTAGGATAACCCAAAAATTCCAGGCAAAGTGCTATACAATGCTTGTATATATATATAAGACATAATACCATGACTGGCACATAATACGCATTGTCACTTCTGCATCGTGTATAATACCTGTTGGCTTACGAGCCGCACTTAGACTGAGACAAGCAGACGGAAAGACACACACACAGGCAGACGGAAAGACAGATAAGCAGAGCTAGACAGACAGACAGATAGACAGTGAAAACATGGAGAGGGTTCCCTGCTCCCATTCATCAATGTCATTGAGCTGTCAGTGTTATCTGACACTTGTCATAACACCATTCGTCAAGGAGTTTCATATTATACTCCAGGCACACATAGGCAGGCAAACAAAGACAGATAAGCCGAGCTAGACAGATAGATAGACAGATAGATACACAGATATATAGACAGATAGATACACAGATATATAGACAGATAGATACACAGATAGACAGATAGATACACAGACAGATAGACAGACAGATAGATATACAGACAGACAGATAGACAGATAGATACAGACAGTGAAAACAAAGCAAGGGTTACTTGCACACATTCATTCATCAATGTCACTGCCTTATCAGTAGTTATCTGACAATTGTCATAACAACATTCTTCAAGGAGTTTCATATATAATCCAGGATGTCTAAAACATTGCTGGGACCTATAAATACTTTGTATATATTTATAGACAATAGTAAATGATCATGGCAGGTGAAATTGTTCACCTGTTGGTGTCAATGTGACTATTTGAGTACTATTTCAGTACCTAATATTAGTGTTAGAACAAAGATTGGCTATGAAATCACAAGAACTATTATAAATTGTAATTACCAGAACATAAAAATTGTATAAATTAAAATAAAAACTAGAAAAAAAGTATATCAGCATTACTTCTGCAAGCGGCAGGACTTGATGATGCCGTCAATTGAGCATCCAGCACCAACTTGTCGGGCTTATATCTCGGTAAGTACTGGCCCTAAATTTTTTTTTTAGCCTATCTTGTTTATAAAAATGTGCTCTTCATTTAAAAAAAAATGATTTTTTTTTTTTAAATATTCGGAGCAGTGCGCGAGTGAATGTAGATCTACGTGTGGACAGTTAAAGGGTTAAGAAATAAGAACCTTACAAAACTCGGGGGTCCACTGTAGCCTGGCGTTATGTAATAAGGGGAGTGATGTAATGTTTTCCCTCCACCCGGCAACCACATAGCAAGTTTGTATGCTTTGTATCGTGTTTCTTATATAATTTTGAAGAAAATATCATAGATGGATTAATGAAAATGTCTATATTAATGAAAAATAAGACATTTAATGTGCCCAAGTGATTATTATTAGTATTACGTAATGTTTTCCCTCCGCCCGGCAACACCTCCATAGCATATAAACAGCATGTTTATATGCTTTGTAACGTGTTTCTTATATACAGTGGACCCCCGAGAATCAGCCGTAATCTGTTCCAGGAGCTAGGCCTTAACTCGAACTAGCCAAAAGTCGAACCATTATTTCCCATAAGAAATAATGTAAATACAGGAGACCCTCGGTTTTCGTTCACCTCCAGACTCGAACAATTATGTAAATGTATTTTTGTAAGAGCTTTCGTAAGTGTATTTTTGGAGTTCTGAAACGACTAATCTAATTTACATTTGTCCTTATGGGAACAAATTCGTTCAGTAATGGCACTCAAACAGCATTCTGGAACGAATTTTCAACGAAAACCAAGGGTTCACTGTACAATTAATCCGTTCCAGACACCCAAAAATATTCACAAAAAATTCATTTTTAAAGAATAACTATAGTTTTACATACACAAAACACATAATAACAACACATTAAATTTATAAATTTACATTTAAAATAACATTTACTTACCTTTACTGAAGAGACTTGCTGGCACCTGGAATATAAGGAGAAGGAGTGAGGGAGGGCTTCATTCTAGAGTATATATGTCATGTTTCTATGTTATTAATATTGTTTATTATGTCATATTAGATGAATTGTGATAGATAAATAAGCCGTATAGATGATATTAGCGAAATATTGAAGGACTATCTTGTCCTGTCCCCAAACACACACCACTGTCGCCGGCACAATTCCAAACATACGGCAGAAACAGAACTCTCTGGAACACTTTTTTGAGCAACAGGGGTCCAGTGACTCTCAATCTGGTCCTAGTAGATTAAAAAACAAAGAAGGGAAGTAACCCAGGAAAAGGACTTGGTACCTTAAGTCTTTATGGAAGGGGATTCCCCATCCAAACAAGAGCAACTCTTCCATCCTCTCCCCTCCTCCCGTCTTCCACACATCAACAACTCTTCAATAAAGGTAAGTGACATGTTATTATTGTTTTATTCTTCATGTCTCAGTGTTTTCTTTGTAATTTAATGTATATTTAATGTAAAAAAATATTTTATTTCAATACTTTTGGGTGTCTGAAACGGATTAATTTTATTTCCATTATTTCTTATGGGGAAAATAGATTCGGAGTTAGTAATATTCGGTGTTCGGAGCACCCTCTGGAACGGATTAATTGCAAACTCCAGGGGTCCACTGTATTACAATATGTATAAATAATTTTGAATTTTTATTCACACAAAAAACAGAAGATTTGCTCGCGTCTGGAAGCAAAAAATTGACCGAGCGACTGCTCGTATCTGGAAACACTCGCATGTGGATGCACTCGTAACTGGAGGTTCCACTGTATTATAAATGGTGCAAAGGTGACATTAAAACAATATCAAAGATGGTTGACACAAACTCACTACCTACCATTATAGAATGCTCCTCACTTAGTGATGAATTCGTTTAACCCTTTCGGGGTTTCGGCCATACTAGTACGGCTTACGCACCAGGGTTTTCGTCGTACTAGTACACCTAAATTCTAGCGCCCTCAAATCAAGTGGAAAAAGGCTGGTAGGCCTAGATGTGAGAGAATGGGTTTGTGCAGTCAGTGTGCACAGTATAAAAAAAATCTTGCACCACACAGTGCATAATGAGGAAAAAAAACTGACCGTGTTTTTGGTTTAAAACAGTGACTTTGCAGTCTATTTTTTTATAGTATTTATGTTTGTATACTCGTTTTCTTTGTCTCATTCGATAGAATGGATGATATATTACAGAAATAGAGATAATTTTGACTGGTTTCACGATGACAAGTACCTAAATGGAGCGCAAAGTAGCAAAAATGTTCGATTTTTGCTGATGTTCAAGAGTAAACAAATCACGCCATGCGTCCAATACACATCAACTAGGTAGTCTAATATTCTTGCACAAGTGCGCTGATATTATTTATACCATTTTTACAATGATGCAGTTGTATACATAACAGTATATCTTCTATTTTTTGTGAGAATAAAAATTCAAAATGGAAAGCAAAAGTAATGTAAGAAGGGCCTGGAGACGTGACTAATAAACAGATAAAATGTTATTTTAGTGCCAGGAATGTCTGTCTTGTTTATTCTGGACCCTATTTTGAAATTAGCATCTTTTGAAATTTGTGTGAAATTGGCCAAATTGCAAATTTCTGACCACCTTATTGGGTAGTTCAAATCGGTAAATTGGCAGTTTCTTATACTCAATTGATAGAACAAATGGAATTCTAGCGAAATAGCTATAATTTTAGTGGACTGAAACATTGGAATTTGCCAAAAATAGGGCTCAAAGGGGGCGAAATCGCCGATGCGTAAATGTCATTACTTCGCGAGAGCATAATTCTGTTAGTTTTCCATCAAATTTTATAATTTTTGTGGCGTTATGATCGGAAAAAGATTCTCTATCCGAAAAATTTGGGACCCTGAGAACGAGTTTCGGAGAGGGCCTTTGGACCCCCAAAGGGTTAAAGACGTGGTCTTAGGAACAGAACTCCGTCATTAAGTGAGGAGAGGCTGTATTTTGATTAATCAAGTTTATTATTTTTATTGTTAAGAGTGATTTTTTTCTATCTATAAGTTAGGTTAATAATTAGGTACAATATTACAAGGACCCAAATGAAATAACTCTTTGGTATTATACTGCATTATACCAGGCATTTACACAAATACACTAGGACCCCTGTATCCATGGGGAATACGTTCGAAGGACCTGCCGCAGATACCGAAACTGTGGATAGTAGCAAACCCTATTTGTAAGTTCAATAAATACCTATTATAAAGTTTAATTAATAAATTATGCACTATAAGTGGATGGGAAGCACTTTACAGATCGTCTTAGGCTTTGAAGAACTGCCAGCTTTTCCACTTTTGACTTTGGGGCCATTATTATGCAAAATTAAGATGTATTTTTGGGCCACAGTAAACCGTGGATAACTGAAACCGTGGATACTAAATCAGTAGATATGGGGTTTAAGATGATTTAAGATGGTTTAAGATGATTCTGCGGTTTCAGTACTTTATTCCTGGGGTGTCCCATGGCTCAGTTGGCAACACATTCAGGTTACACACTGAATGTGTGGTTCAATCCCCAGCATGGATGGAAACATGGAGAATGTTTCCTTACACCTGCTGGTGTTCAGTTAGCAGTAAGTAGGTACCTAGGTGTTAATAGACTGGTGTGGGTTGCATCCTGGGGGATAAGATTAAAAGGATCCCAATGGATATAAGACAAACAGTCCTTGATGATGCACTAACTTTGGGTTATCCTGGGTGGCTAACCCTTCAGGTTAAAAATCCAAACAAATCTTATCTTAGCCCCGTTAACATTACACACTACAATAAAGCCGTATCCATCACACAAGAAATACACTTAGCTTCTGTGAAAAATGTTATTTATCAAAATGCTATATACATACCAGTATTTGTGGACACAGTGGTGCCTATGCTAACCTTCCTATGGTGTAGAAATATACCTAGTTGGATGAATCTTATTGAAGCTAGCTGGCCCAGTGGCTTACACAACGGACTGGAGTTTTGAGACTCTCTGACCGCAGGTTCGAACCCCACCCGTGGTATGGTTTGTTTGCAATCGTGTCATTACGATTTCGTGAGTCTAGTTGACTGGGTTGCTGGTCGCAGCCTCACTTACAACTCTGACCTGCGCACACTTGTACTACTTCACAATCAAATCACATGAGGATCAGGCAGGGCTACAAAGCGAACTGGACAGGCTGGACACTTGGTCCAGCAACTGGCTACGCGAATTTAACCCACCAAATGCAAAGTCATGAAGATCAGGGAAGGGCAAAGAAGACTGCAGACTGAGTATAGGGTTGGAGGCCAAAGACTGCAAACCTCACTCAAGGAGAAATATCTTGGGGCGAGTATAATACCGAGCACATCTCCGGAAGCACACATCAACCAGATAACTGGTGCAGCATATGGGCGCCTGGCAAACCTGAGAATAGCATTCCGATACCTTAGTAAGGAATCGTTCAAGACACTGTACATAGCATATGTCAGGCCCATACTGGGGTATGCAGCACCAGTTTGGAACCCACACCTGGTCAAGCACATCAAGAAATTAGAGAAAGGGCAAAAGTTTGCAACAAGGCTAGTTCCAGAGCTAAGGGAAACGTCCTACGAAGAAAGGTTAAGGGAAATAGGCCTGACGACACTGGAGGACAGGAGGGTTAGGGGAGACATGATAACGACATACAAAATACTGCAAGGAATAGATAAGGTGGACAGAGACAGGATGTTCCAGAGATGGGACACAGACACGAGGGGTCACAATTGGAAGATGAAGACTCAGATGAGTCGAAGGGATGTTAGGAAGTATTTCTTCAGTCACAGAGTTGTCAGGAAGTGGAATACAGTGGAACCCCGGTTAACGAAAACTTCGGAAATCGTGCAATTATGTAAGTATAATATTGTAAGTGCTTGTGGAAGAGTATTTTTGGGGGTCTGAAATAGACTAACCTAAATGAGAGTTTTTCTTAAGGAAGTAAATTCGTTCGGTAATGGCACTTGAGCAGGATTCTGCAATGAATTTTTTTCGTTAACCGGGGTTCCACTGTAGTGTGGCAAGTGAGGTAATAGAGGCAGGAACCATGCAAAACTTTAAGACAAGGTATGATAAAGCTCATGGAGCAGGGAGAGGACCTAGTAGCGATCAGTGAAGAGGCGGGGCCAGGAGGTGAGTCTTGACCCCTGCAACCACAAATAGGTGAGTACAAATAGGTGAACACAATCCTTCATCACTAACCTAATGTAGAATAATAAATAATGACAAAGAAAGTCATGAAAAATGGTGGGATGGCTTGAGTGAGCATGGATCAGTACTGTTGATGAAACTGTGACCAGCGAAACCACCACCAAATCACTGTTCAGTGTCTATTGTACGTAATTATATTAATAATTATTATTGTTAATTATTATTATTATTATTTTTATTATGGGTTAAATGTCAATAAATACCAATTTACACAACACAGGTTTGTTTCCTGTCTTACACAAGCACCATCACACTAAAAGATTGCTGTTTATATAACATTTTTAAATTAATATTATTATTATTATTATTATTATAATTATTATTATTATTATTATAATTATTATTATTACATACCTATTCATGTGCCTTCTACATACATAAAACTCTACATGCTAATATCAACCCTCTGCTCAAAATTCTCCTCAACAACTTTAATAGGTCCCACGACCATGACACAAGACACAGATCACTATTTGACATACCCCGAGTCCATACTAACCAAAGTAAAAATTCTATGCACATAAAGGGCCCCAGAATTCATTACCAGTAAATATTAAGTTAACCTTGTCGGAAAATCAATTCAAGACTCTTCTCAAAAATCACCTACTCACCCTATACAGTGGACCCCCGAGTTTCGTAAAAACTTCACTCCTGAAGTCTGCTCAAGTGCCATTACCGAACGAATTTACTCCCTTAAGGAAAAATTTCACGTAGGTTAGTCTATTTCAGACCCCCAAAAATACACTTCCACAAGAACTTACAAAATTATACTTACATAATTGCACGATTTCCGGGGTATTCGTTAACCGAGGGTCCACTGTACTAAATACTCATACTGTAACAAACTTTCAAACCCAATGTTATTTTACTTAAGATAATCTCAATTTTATATGTCATACTCCTTAACACTTGCTGCAATTTCATATCATCATATTGTCATTTAAAATATTATAGTATCATCATTTTGTTAATTTAAAATAAAATATATAACTAGAAGAAACTCAATAAATATTTCTAGTATTGTTATTATACTAGTATAGCATCAACATACTGTAACTTGAAATAAAATATACAACTAGATTAAACTCAACCAATTTCTCTTGTATTGTCTTTTAATAGTATGTATAATCATATTGTAATTTAAAATAATACAGAACTAGAATAAACTCAATCAATTTCTCTAGCATTAAGTACTTAGTGAATAAGTCTTTAGAATAAACTGCCCCTAATGCCATGGCATGCCAGTGGCTCTCCTTGCAATACAGTTTTATAATTGTAACTACCAATAACAGTGTACACTTGTAACATGCATCGAAATAAAAATATTATTATTATTATTATTATTAATATTATTACATACATGGGGGAGCAGAAAACCCACTGGACTTATAAATTATCTTGGGGAATGGAAAACATTTAAGCTAAGGAGCAAAGGTCAACTTGCTTAGATCAAGAACCCCTCACCAATATCAAGGAACCTTCCTTGATATGACCATCAGATCAAGAACCCCTCACCAGTATCAAGAACCTTCCTCGATATGACCATCAGATCAAGAACCCCTTATCAATATCAAGAACCTTCCTTGATATGACCATCAGATCAAGACTTACCAGTATCAAGGAACCTTCCTTGGTATGACCATCAGATCAAGAAACCCTCACCAATATCAAGAACCTTCCTTGATATGACCATCAGATCAAGAACCCCTCATCAATATCAAGGAACCTTCCTTGATACGACTATCAGATCAAGAACTCCTCACCAGTATCAAGGACCCTTATACGACCATCAGATCAAGAACCCCTCACCAATATCAAGAACCTTCCTTGATATGACCATCAGATCAAGAACCCCTCACCAATATCAAGAAACTTCCTTGATATGACCATCACATCAAGAACCCCTCACCAGTATCAGGAACCTTCCTTGACATGACCATCAGATCAAGAACCCTTCATTAATATCAAGAACCTTCCTTGATATATCCATCAGATCAAGAACCCCTCACCAGAATCAAGGAACCTTCCTTGATATGACCATCAGATCAAGAACCTTCCTTGATATGACCAGATAGAACCCCTCACCAATATCAAGAACCTTCCTTGATATGACCATCAGATCAAGAACCCCTCACCAGTATCAAGGAACCTTCCTTGATATGACCATCAGATCAAGGACCTTCGAGAGTGTATAAATCTGTAGTGGAGGGAAGGCGGGGTAGGGGTCGGCCTAGGAAAGGTTGGAGGGAGGGGGTAAAGGAAGTTTTGTGTGCGAGGGGCTTGGACTTCCAGCAAGCATGTGTGAGCGTATTTGATAGGAGTGAATGGAGGCATATGGTTTTTAATACTTGACGTGCTGTTGGAGTGTGAGCAAAGTAACATTTATGAAGGGATTCAGGGAAACCGGCAGGCCGGACTTGAGTTCTGGAGATGGGAAGTACAGTGCCGGCACTCTAAAGGAGGGGTGTTAATGTTGCAGTTTTATAACTGTAGTGTAAAGCACCCTTCTGGCAAGACAGTGATGGAGTGAATGATGATGAAAGTTTTTCTTTTTCGGGCCACCCTGCCTTGGTGGGAATCGGCCGATGTGTTAATAAAAAAAAAATATAAAAATCAAGAACCTTCCTTGATATGACCATCAGATCAAGAACCCCTCACCAGAATCAAGGAACCTTCCTTGATATGACCATCAGATCAAGAACCTTCCTTGATATGACCAGATAGAACCCCTCACCAATATCAAGAACCTTCCTTGATATGACCATCAGATCAAGAACCCCTCACCAGTATCAAGGAACCTTCCTTGATATGACCATCAGATCAAGAACCTTCCTTGATATGACCAGATCAAGAGCCTTCCTTGATATGACCATCAGATCAAGAACCTTCCTTGATATGACCATCAGATCAAGAACCTTCCTTGATATGACCATCAGATCAAGAACCTTCCTTGGTATGACCAGATAGAACCCCTCACCAGTATCAAGGAACCTTCCTTGATATGACCATCTTAAAAACAATAATACAGAAACACTGCAGTAGGCCTATAGACCTACGCTTGACAGACTACATATTTAATTTCATAATATAGCACATTTTATGCAATATTTTAGTATAAAAATAGTCTCTTAATGTTTACAACAATACACTATTACACATACGTTGAATCTGTGGTGAGAGAAAGTCACTAGAGGTGAATATCAAATGAACTGCTGTAAGAGAACCTTTGTTGACACTTCTTCTTTGTTGGGTTTATCAGGGCCACTGACAGCTTACGCCGTATCGAGCCTGACTTCTCGATTTTAGATTTTGCCACCCCATATCCATCCTGTGGACGGTAGCGCAAGAGCATATGGATACACAAAAGGCCTAGGCACTAGGCCCCAAAGGGGTTAACAATTGTACATTTGGGTTTATATCTTCATTTCAATTATCTGTTACAAGCAAATTTAGGAAATTTGCTTAGTACTATTGGTATCTTATTTCGTGAATAAGATATCTTGACATGTCACATAGGTTATTATACTGTCTATCTCTATATTCCTCAATAAGTGCACAATTAAGCACATAGTGTTCAAGACAGTGACCATATGCCTGATCACATAATTTGCATTTAGTTTGATCATCATCTGTGTCTCCCAAACTGTCAAGTACATGTAGCCAAGCCTAAGCCTGGCCACTACAACATCAGTCAGTCTGTTCACATTGCAAGTTGCTCCACAAACATGCCCATCTGTGCTCGCATTATCATGAGCACAGATAGGCACGTTCATGGAAATTAATTTGGTTATATCTACAGTTTACTTATCTGTTACAAGAAAATTTAGGAAATTTGCTTAGTATAAGTGGTATCATAGCTTCACTAATAAGATATTTTGACATGTCACATAGGTTATTATACTGTCTATCTCTATATTCCTCAATGAGTGGACAATTCAGCACATAGTGTTCAAGACAGTGACCATATGCCTGATCACATAATTTGCATATAGTTTGATCATCATCTGTGTATCTCCCAAACTGCCAGAAGTACTTGTAGCCAAGCCTAAGCCTGACCACTACAACATCAGTCAGTCTGTTCACATTGCAAGTTGCTCCATAAACATACTTATCTACGTTCATGTTATCATAGTGGGTTATAGATCTACTCAGGCTTCTAACTGCATTCCTATAGCAATCATTTTCATTATTTATTTCTCTCATAATATTATTCCCAATGCTAGACACAGATATACCAAAGTTATATTCTACATTCTCCTTATGGTGCTCTTCTTGGCTAACATATCAACATTATCATGAAGGGTAATCCAATGTGTGACGGAATCCATAGCAATTGTACGTTAATTCCTTTGTCCCGGATT
>WNWK01029256.1:0-24587 GCA_009830355.1 Cherax destructor | reverse complement strand
AAAAATATGAGGGGCGACGTTTGAGTGAGCTTGCCAGGATGTAAGAAAAGTGCATCTACTATCGGCACTATCCTGGCAAAGAGAAATGAGATAAAGGGAAGCTAATGTTGCAAAGGGGTTGATATGTTAGCGAAAAATAGATCGAAAACAGTGGATGAGGTTGAGAAGTTGTTGATGGTGTGGATAAACAATAAACAGATAGCAGGTGATAGTATTTCCATGGCGATAATTTGTGAAAAGGCAAGGAAGTTGCACGCAGATCTTGTCAAGACAATGCCTGGAACCAGTGGTGAGGCGAGTGATTTTAAAGCCAGCAAAGTCTGGTTTGAGAGGTTTAAAAAACGTAGTGGCATACACAGTGTTGTGAGGCATGGTGAGGCAGCCAGCTCAGACAAACGTGCAGCTGAAAAATTTGTGAGTGAATTTAAGGGGTTCGAGAGGCTGAAGAATTTCCCTCCCCCAACAAGTAATAGTAGTTTATTTGGACATGATACAAAGAGTTACAATTTGTTATGAGATGTTATGAGGTTACTTGCCAAAAGCCCCTAATATGGAGGGCTTTTTGGGCAGACTTAAAATTAACTTAAAACTAAATGGTAAGAATTTTAGTAGATAGTTTACAATATGAGTATAGTTGAGTATTTAAGGGAGCAGTCCGCCAAATGTATCATGTTTCTTTATTTTTCGTCCGATTTTTTTTATTTTTGGTGTATGTTTAGAAGCATATAAGTTACATAATATGATTGGCCAACAAACAACTGAGAAAAAAATGTTTAGTGATTTTGACAAATGGCCCATGTTTTGCACATTGGCACTATAAGTGGCTCTTCCGACAATCCCCACTTTTAGAATACGTTTAAAACTAATGTTGGCTGAATGCAATTAATCTAATATACCTTATTTTTGTTCTAAAAAAAATAAATTTGGTACGCTTTTTGGCATTCACCAAAATATCTGCCTTTTACCCCCACAAAATCAAAAATATTTGAGATATTCCAAAAGTACTTCAGCCAAAATTAAAACACACTTTGTTTTATATTGTCTGTGAAAATCATTTTAATCCAATCATTATTAATGGTAAAACTTCAAAGCAATAGGCGAAAATCTTGCTTTGAGATATTTGGGTAAACGCGGGACTAGCAAATTACGTAAGAAAAGTACAAAAAAAATTCACGAAATCGCACTATTTTGGGCTTCTCTTTGCAATGTAAGTGATTTCTTATTGTTTCCCGGTATGAAACACCGTTTTCTTTAGTTCTACCAGAGGTAACATAGAAAACTTTTTCTCTTATAGTCGGTAGCACTTCTTCAAAGCCACCACCACTTTCCAGTATAAACTATACAAATAATATTATTTTGGCCTTCTTTTTTTTCGTTTTTCGTATTTATCTTATGCATAATATCATTAATGAATAAATGATATAAGCAGAAAAAGGTATTAGCAATAATAGCGTCAGTATAAGACATTTTATGAGCGGCGGTCAGACTGACGACATCGATAAAATCGATAAATGGTGTGGTGCATCATCATGCAAGCTCCGCCCACTTCGATATAAGCCCTCCTACACTGTAATGATGTTAAGTGGTAAATTTAGTGTATTATGAAGAAAAATAGACAAAAAATTTAAAAAAACAATCAAAAAAAATATAAAAAATTCACCTGCAGTTATGCATATATTTACCAGGCGGGTCGCCACCAGACATGTTTCAAGTAGCTATAATTTGGTTTAGAAACATCGTATTATGATGGGGTTTTCACCAAAATGTTGCCAAATACTTATACTATTTTTCTGTAAACAAAACCCAATATCATTTTTTCGAATAATTAAGCTATGAAATTTGAATAGTTTAGACTATGACATTTTTGACACATAGTTTTATGCTTTTGTCTTTTATAAAATTAATTAAATCAGATTAAACAATATGTGTTGCAATAACAAATTATATGGTCATTAGATGAGTTACAAGGAGCACAAGGGTACATACGGATACCCGAGGTATAAGTTTCAACATTTGTACTATATTATATTTGGTAAACTATTTCTCATTGAGAAATTAAGTAAAGGATTTTGAGGCTTAAAGGTAAGAATTATAGTAGACAGTCTACAATATAAGTATAGTTGAGCATTTAAGCTATGAAATTTGAACATAATTTGAGCATGACATTTTTGAAACATAATACTAGTTTTATAATTTTGGATCATTTACAGTTTTATATGTCTACATACTAGAATTATTAAATCAGATTAAACAAATTAAATCAATAATTTGTTTTGCAATAATAGTTTATATGGTCATTAGATGAGTTCAAAGAGCACAAAGGGTACATGAGGATGGATTTCTTTATATTAGGTGGTTTATACATTATAAGATATAACATGGCATATACATTATAGGTATAAGTTTCAACATTTGTACTAGATTATGTTTGATAAATTATTTTCTTTGAGCAATTTTGTAGGGGTATTGAGGCTGGGGAGTAACACAGTGAATAATATTATTTTGAGGCAGTGTAAAGTTATTTAATAACTTTGTAGGTAATGTAAAGTAGTGGGTATTTAGTTTTGGGCAGTAGGTGGTTTTTTAGCAGAATTTTGAATTGATATACAGACTGGGTTTCTTTGGTAATCATAGGTAATAAATTCCAAATTTTTGGGCCTTTGATGTGCATTGCTTTTTTGCATAGTGTGAGGTGGACGCGGGAACATCGAATAGTGATCTGTGCCTTGTGTTATGTTCATGTGTCCTGTTAAGGTTGGGGGTCTAAAGGACTATTCACAATCTACAAATGTCTCACAAGGAAGTCCCTTGTTTTGAACTATTTTCCAGTACTATTCCAAGGACCAACTGTGTTACCTATACCTATACCTGTTATCTGGTTAGAGAACAAATTTTTTTCCATCAAGCTGCAATTAGTCTCCTGACAATCTTTGTATTGCTCCTGGGCTTGAGAAAATACACTTGTAAGTTTACAAATTGACCATTTGACTCACATACAGTTACCATGTAGAGATTTGGCACCTTTCTCTGAGGATTGCTAGCTGCCTTCATCAGTTATTCATATACCAATAGACTGTTCTATCTATCAAAAGCATGCAGACTTTCCTCTCAGCATCTTCATTGCCCCTAATATACAGTGGACCCCGGATTACGTACTGCTCCAAACTCAAACAATTATGTAGGTGTATTTTTGTAAGTGTATTTTTGGGGTCTAAAAAGGGCTAATCTAATTTACATTATTCCTTATGGGAACAAATTCCTTAGTAACGGCACTTAAACAGCATTCTGGAAAGAAATAATGACGTAATCCGGGGTCCACTGTAGTTACTTTAACTGCCCTGCTCACCAAAAGCCTCATTTTTGACACATTCGGTTTGACGTTTTAACTGAATCCATCTTATTGAACTAGCTATGATGATAATTTTACACCTGCACTGACCCACAACTTGCAACCACATACAGCTTCTGCTACTTCTGTGTTATATGACCAATACAAGTTTGGCTTTTGTTTTCAAACAATAATTATCCCTACATGCATATTTTGTTTTTGTTTTCTTGTTCAGGGAAATTTTTATAGTACTTGCTGGTGGTTGTAATTTAGATATCCATCAATATTGCTTTATAATGTAAAGCCTTTAACAGCCTTTGTGATTGACATAACTTTGCAACTTCATGCTTTAAAAAAAAAACATGCCAAGGAATACCACTGACTGAACATTAATAAACCTGCTATATATCATGACTGATAGTTTATGTGGTTTGAAATGTTAGTCTGCTTACATTAAAGTTTTACATGACATTTTTGTGCAAGGTTGTTTATCTTTGCTCCACGTGCAAACTTTACGTAGGTGTCCCACAGGAATGTTCTTGGCCACTACTCTTTCTCATTTCATTAGACCTACCAAATGCATCTCTTAACTATAAACCCATACTTTTTCAGATGACACTACATACGTTATCTCACACCCAACCCCAACATACTAGCCAACACTGAAAATACTGAATTGCAGAAAATATCTACCTGGATGATGACCAACAAACTTACTCAATATTGATAAAACCTATTTTATCAGTTTGGGAACAGAGCTACAACGGACCACTAACATAATGATAAACGGGTCCCCTATCACAAAACTCAGAGGAAAATTCTTGGGAATCCATCTTGACAGTGGCCTCAAATTTCAGACACATATACAACAAATTTCCAAGAAAGTCTCAAAGACCGTGGGAATACTATCCAAGATACGGTACTATGTTCCACAACCAGCTCTCCTACCCTTATCACTCACTCATTTCCCCCCTACCTCCCCTTGGAATCTGTGCATGGGGCTCTACATCAATAACTCATCTCAGACCACTAATAACACAACAAAAGCAGCAGTTAGAATAATAACACATTCACACCCAGACAACATATAAATATTAAAAAACCTAAACTTACTCACCATACAAGACATCCATACTTTTTACTGTGCCATTACATACATAGAAAACACTATGCAAATATTAACCCACCACTCAAACTTCTCCTTACCAATTTTAACAGGACACATGACCATAACACAATGTCCCCCCTGAGTTGTGTCCATTCTATGAAAATCTCAATGCATATAAAAGGCAAAAAAATTTTGGGAATTATTACCTGTCATTGCCAAAGAAACCCTGCCTGTACCCCAATTCAAAACGATTAAAAACCACCTTCTCACCCAAACCTAATCAAATTCAAAACATTCCAACAAAGTAGAATAATCACTTACTGTAAAAAACCTGACTAATCACTTAAATGTAAAAACCTGTTATGAATAATACATACTAAGTAACTACAGTGGTACCTCGACTTACGATTTTTTTTCATTCAGAATGCTGTTCAAGTGCCATTACCAAACATTTATCTCCTTAAGAAATGTTGTAAAATAGACTAGTCCTTTTAGACCCCCAAAATTACACTTACAAAAGCATTTAAAAAAATAAACTTACATAAAAGGGTGAGTTTGGGGACCATCGTAAGTCGAGTACCACTGTATTTCCATAACATTTACATTATAATGACCACGAAACTGTAACTCAATTCAATTAATTGTTTTAAATTGTTACTCACTCAATTGTTGTTGCTACAATTAATTGATATGTTTTAAATTGTTATCTCACTCAGTTAGTTGCATTGCACAACTAATTGATATGTTCAACTTATAATTAAACTTTATAACTTAGATATGCAATTATACTTATTTTATAAATTATCAACCATAACTTTTTACCATGTAGTCTATAATTAAGTAGTCCTAAGAATGCCCCAATGCACAGCATATTAGGGGCTTTTGGTTACATCTCATCAATAACTATTAATTTGTCTACCCAACCATGTATCATTGTATCATGTCTCAATAAAGTTTTTATTATTTTATTTATGGTGTATACAAACAAGTACTATACAGGGACCCTCGGTTTTCGTGTTTAATCCGTTCCAGAGGAATCAGTAACTGAAATCGGTGAAAACTGAAACCATTTTCCCTAAGAAATAATGTAAATTCAATTAATTCATTTCAGACACCCAGGAGTATTAACAAAAATAATTTTTTAGGGATTAAATATAGATTTACATACAGAAAAAAGAATGACAAATAAATATAAAGCACTAATAACATGTATAAATGAACATTTAACATCACACTTACCTTTAGGCGAATTTTGTTGGTGTAGGGTCGGAGGGGGGAGAGGAAGGTGAGTTTATTGTTTGGAGGCAGGACAAAATGCTTCAATTTGACACTAATATCAGCTCTACGGTTTATTTATCCTTTACAATTCATCCCAATATGACATAATACACAATATTAATAACAGAAACATGATAAGTACTCTAAAATGAATAAAATTTCTTACGAATGTAGGGGCTGGTGATAGTGTTATTGTTGTTGGGTTTATAAGGGCCACTGACCGTAACCATACATATAGTGGTGGTGGTGGAGGCGGTAACCACCAGTATTCCCCTGAAACAATGTACATAATTTATAAATAAAAATTTTACACTTTAATTTATAAATAAAAATACACTTTTAAATAAAAATATTTACATTATCTTGGAGATGGTGGCAGGGGCAGCGTTGGTCTCATTGCCCCTATATCCTCAAACAAATTGAAGGAGTTAAGTTTCGTGTGTCATTTTTTTATCGCTTTATCGCTTAACTTATTTGCTACACTGTTAGTGCTACATTTTATCGCTGGCTGGCGCTATAGCCTTTATCGACTCCACTTTGATACTTTGCTAAATTTCTTTCTTTAATTCTATGGTGTTCCTCACTTTCTTTCCAAAGGACTGGCCTAGGAGCTTTCTTTGGGCCCATGGTGGCTTTTTAGCAGTCACCACAATAATCAAGGGTTTAAAACAATGGATTGTTAAACCGTAAACATAAACGTATATATCATTCCCTCCCCAGTGCCTTGAATATTTTTGAAAAAAAAAAATAGTTTTTTATGAAATAAAGAGCACAATTTTCCAAGTGTTATAGGATAAAAAAATTTTAGGGTCAGTACTTACCGAGAATGAGGCCGAGAAGTTGGCAATGGATGCTCACCTGATGGCAACATGGATCCTGCACTTGCAGAAGTGTTGTGATATACATTTTCTTCTGTTTTTTTATTATTTTATATAATTTTTATGTTTTGATAATTCAATTTATAATATTCTTTGTTCTAACACTAATATTAGGTACTGTTGTACTCAAATTGTCACAAACACACTGACAGGTGAACATTTACACCTGCCTTGGTCATTTACATTGTCTAGGAATATATACAAATATTTTATAGGTCCCACAATGTTTTGAATATGTGGGGGTATATAATAATAATTGGAATAATAATAATAAAATAGGAATAATAATAAGTGGACCCCCTAACAAGCAAAATTCATTCCAGAAGCCTGCTCAAGTGCCATTAACCAACGAATATACTCCTTAAGAAATAATGTCAAGTAGGTTAGTCCAGTTCAGACCCCCAAAAAAACACTTCCACAAGCATTACAATGTTATACTTACATAATTGACGATTTCCGGGGGGTTCGTTGCCTCCCTGTAATAAGAATAAGAATAATAAGTTCCCTTGATGTAAGACAAGTCAGTCCACTGCTGGCAGTGATAAGATAAGATAAGTGGTGACATTTATGACAACGAGGGTGCAGTGATAAGATAAAGGGTGACATTTGATGAGTATCCCCTCTGTTTTCACTGTTACACATACATATCTGTCTGTCTATCTGTCTGTCAAGCTCTCTGTCTATCTGTCAAGCTCTCTGTCTATCCCTCAGCTCTCTGCCTGTCTGTCAAGCTTCTGTCTATCTGTCCGCTAGCGTCTAGCTCTTCCGTCTCAGAGAGATCCACTCCTGAACCAACAGGTATTACACACGTCTGGTTCCTGAGCAAGTGAAAATACGTATTTGCCAGTCATGTTTACACATATCTACAGAGTACAGTGGACCCTCGAGTAACGAGCAAAATTCATCCAGAAGCCTGCTCAAGTGCCATTACTGAACAAATTTACTCCCTTAAGAAATAATGTCAAGAGGTTAGTCCATTTCAGACCCCAAAAATACACTTACAAAAGCACTTACAATATTATACTTACATAATTGTATGATTTCAGGGTGCTCGTATGGGGTCCACTGTATAGCACTTTGGTTGGATTTTTTGGGTTATCCTAGGAAATTTACACTATGTATAATTGTATTTGTGTACCTGTGAGACATAGATAGACAGTCAGATAGAAAGAGATAGACAGAGACAGACAGAGATACAGACAGAAATAGACATAGATACAGACAGACAGACGGAGATTAAGCCAGCTGGCCAGTCAGCCAGCCTGCTGAACACGTATTAAACATTCCAGAATTGTTTCTCTTACTTAGGGCATAGGTTATAAGACATTCTGAAAGGATGTTGCACAAATGTTGCACATGGGTTTTATCAAGGTTTTTGATATTTCTCGACCAATTATGGCCACATCCACCAGAGCCACTAAACTCGGGGTCAACATCACTTTCCCCCTTAAAATGGGAGAGTTAATACTACATGAAATCAGTGAATCCCAGGTGTTTGCCGCGCTGTTTGCTCTAGCTGGCGCTCAATTGAACTGGTGCTCCCACAAGGTACTAAGTGGTCCTAGATTTTTTAATACAGCGCACACCAAAGGCTAAGACCCATTCTATGCTGACCAGGCATCTCAGGGCAATCGTGCCAAATTTGGAGGCAGGAAAAATAAAACGTAAATATAGGTTTGGGGCAGTAGCGGTACTAACGTATACAGTGAACCCTCGGGTAGTGGCCGGTTTTACGGCTCCCAGTCAGCGGCCGTTACTCCGGTTAGCGGGTGTATTGGACGTTTCAACCCGCCGGCTGGGGACTCTTGCGCTTCAGTTTGTTTGTGTCTCTCGGTACGTAAGGAAGCTTCTGCTCATTCATACAAACATTTTGCTTGTTTTCCATTGTTTTTTGCCAGTGCAACTGCGAAATAAGTAACCATGGCTCCCAAGAAAGTTCCTAGTAAAGTTCCTGTGGCAAAGAGAGTGAGAAATACCATGGAATTTAAGAGAGAAGTGATTGAGAAATATGAGAGTGGTATGCGGGTGCTGGAACTTGCCAGGATGTTTGGCAAAAACAAATCAACAATTACAACCATCCTGTCAAAGAAAGAACAGATCAAGGTGGCTGATGTTGCCAAAGGAGTAAATGTGCTTACGAAACAAAGGTCACAAATAATGGAACAAATGGAAAAGTTATTATTATTGTGGATTAAAGAAAAACAAATGGTGGGAGACAGTTTAGTGGAGTCTGTTATTTGTGAGAAGGCAAGGCGTTTGTATGAAGATCTTGTGAAGAAAACTCCTGGAACAAGTGCTGCTGGTAGTGAATTTAGGGCCAGCAAAGGCTGGTTTGAGAGATTTAAGAAGCACAGTGGCATACACAGTGTTGTAAGGCATGGTGAGGCTGCAAGTTCAGACAAACATTCTGCTGAAAAGTTTGTGCAGGAATTTCAGGAATACACAGAGTGAAAATCTGAAACCCCAACAAGTGTTTAACCCTTAAACTGTCCACACGTAGATATACGTTCACCTGCGTACTGCCCCGAATATTTTGAAAAAAAAAAAAATTTTTAAATGAAGAGCGCATTTTTATAAACAGGATAGGCTAAAAAAAAAAATTTAGAGCCAGTACTTACCGAGATATAAGCCTGCGAAGTTGGTGCTAAATGATGTGGTGTCGGCAACATGGAGCACTGCCGCTTGCAGAAACAATAAACATTTATCGTTTTTTTTCAAATTTTTTCAATTTTCTGTTGTTTTCATGCTATGATAATAATGTTTTGATGCAGATCTTTTGATATCATTGCCAATTCTTGTTTAGACACAAATGTTTGGTACTGAGTTAGTAATCATACTGTCACTAACACACATGTTCACACTGATAAATGAATTTGTACACCTGGTTCAATCACTTACTATTGTTTACATATATATACAAGGTATTTACAGGTCCCATTTATGTTTCTAGAAGTCCACCACTGTATGATACTCTAAGAAGCATGGATTCATACAGAGTGCCACTCCACATTGCTGACACATGTATCGTGTGTCTTTTCGCACTTGGGGTCGCTGTTTACTGTAAGCACACACACAACACTCTTTTTCTGAGAGTACTTCTTCTTTGGAGTAGACGGTAATGGTATCAGGCAGTGACAGTTAGGGATTATTCAGTTGGGCACTTTCCCTTCTGGTTGTGGAGTGACAGGTCGCTGTTGTGGAGTGACAGGTCGTGGAGTGGCAGGATAGGTGTGGTACCATACTTTCCCGCTATCTGCTTGATGACATTTAGGTGAATTCCGCATATCGTTGTCTTCCCAGTCTTTATTTCGTACATGTTGAAGGCATTGAGCATTCAATGTCAACAAGGTGGAAAAACACTTTTATATACCACTTGCGACTCCTAAGCACACAGTCAACAAAGCCTATCATCATGTCACACTTGTCGACTAGTCGCATATTGTTTGTATAGTCGATGACATCAGCTGGCTTTTCAATAGATTCATTGTTGAGCCTGCTCAGTCTGTCTGTCTGTACCATCTCGTTTCTGTGGATGGTTGACAGCAATGTCACGTCCCGTTTGTCATGCCATGACAGTGCCATGATGTCATTGGCATGAAACGCCTGCACTACACTTCCTTCAGTGAACTTTGGCATGTGTTTTCTATTTCTTCTCACTGTTCCACATATATCAGTATTGTTCACACGTAGGAAATCAGCGAGCATAGGGCTTGTGTACCAGTTGTCTGTGAACAATGTATGACCCTTGCCAAGGTATGGCTACATCATCTTGCGAACAACATCACCGGAAATGCCTAACATGCGCCTGGTATCATCAAGTGTATTTTTACCTGTGTAGATAATGACATCCAACACAAGACCAGTCTCACAGTCACACATAACAAACAGTTTTATACCAAAGCGATTACATTTGCTTGGTTTATATTGTTTGAATGACAGTCGTCCCTTGAACAGAACCAAGGACTCATCAACAACAATGTTCTTGAATGGATAAAAGTAGGCGCTGAATTTTTGCTTGAGATACATAAACAATTCCCGGATTTTGTAGAGGAGGTCATTTCGGTTTGGTGTATTCCTGTCAGAGAAATGCAACATTCTTAGCAACAGAAGGAATCTGTTGCAGGGAAGAAGGTCACGAAAGACTGGAGTGCTAATGAAGCAGTCTGTGGACCAGTAGTTTGCTATATTGTTCTTATATGTATGTGGCATAAGCATGACAGTGCCAAGGAATAAATACATTTCAGCCACAGTTGTATCTTTCCACCTGCACAGCCGTGACGATTCTGTAACATCTACATGGTCCTTTGTATACTGGTAGTACAGGTTGGTCTGGGTAACAATCAGTTTCATTATCGGCTCATCAAAGTATAGTTGAAAATAGTCTAACTCTGTAGACTCATCAGTGATGGGACAGTGTGGCATGATGCCACTTCCACTGCCATCAAAATTGAAAGGATGTGGCACGAATGGTGTATGTTCAGTCCAATTCCATTCACGATCAGCTGGCGAGGGTGGGCCTGTGGCATGGGACGTGGGGAGCAGGAGGAGGGACAGGAGTGGGGCCAGCACATGGTTGAGAGGGTGCCGCGGGGTCCTTTGTCTGTCCACACACCGCGCCATGTGGTCCAGGCATCGTGCCACCCACCACTTATTCCTCCATCCCAGTATACTCTTCTTCATTATCACTGTCAGTGGCAGGGGTTTTGGAACTTGACCTGCTAAGACCCTTGCCTCTGACTGCATATGGCACACTGCCTGAACGTAGGTTATGACGCCCAAAAGTACGTTTCACTGGGGAATAATGATAATCACTGTCACTCGACGAATCGTCTATGGGCATAAAATTGATTTCATCAACATAACTTATATCACTTTCACTATCGTCACCATAACACATGGAAAATGATAATTTCCTGTTACGGAGTTGCCTTTGGGTAGCAACACTAGCAACCCCAGAGGTGCTGGGCTGAGGGTCTGTGGCCACACTGGCCACACCAGATGTGCTGGGCTGAGGGTCTGGTATGGCCACACTGTCCACACTGGTCACCCCAGAGGTGATGGGCTGAGGGTCATCTGGGTTCTCATCAATAGTTTCACTAATTCCTTGATTATTAGTGGCTATATCACTGTTTAATCCACTAACCTCGCGTTTTGTTTCACTTTCTGGGAATAGTAGAGTGTTAATACGATGAGGCGTGAGTGAATCACGGAGGTTTGCCATGATGTTTACCCAAGATGGAGCTGAAACTAACTGGGGCTACCATGTGGTACCCTGGCGTCCCCGATTTTTTTCATACTGCGCACACTGAGTGCGCAGACCCATTCTCTCATGTCTAGGCGACTCAGGCCTATTGCGCTAAATTTGAACGAATGTAAAATAAAACGTAGATCTACGTTCGGTGCAGTACGCACGTGAACGTATATCTACGTGTGGACAGTTTAAGGGTTAACTGTGACGAAACAGGCCTCTTTTGGAAGAAAATGCCAAGGAGGACCTACATCACGCAGGAGGAAAAAAGACTGCCAGGACACAAGCCTATGAAAGACAGGCTAACTCTCATGTTGTGTAGCAATGCAAGTGGGGATTTCAAAGTGAAGCCTTTACTCGTGTATCACTCTGAAACTCCCAGAGTGTTCACGAAACACAATGTTCACAAGAAAAGATTGTGTGTGATGTGGAAATCAAGTCAAAATGCATGGGTCACAAGGTCAATTTTCAAAGATTGGGTTAATGATGTGTTTGTCCCAAGTGTTAAAAAATACCTTCAGGATAACAATTTGGGACTCAAGTGCCTCCTGGTACTGGACAATGCTCCTGCACATCCTCCAGACTTGGAAGACCAAATGTCTAGGGACTTCAAATTTATAAAAATGAAGTTCTTACCTCCTAACACCACTCCTCTTCTCCAGCCCATGGACCAGCAGGTCATTTCTAACTTCAAGAAACTGTACACCAATGCAGTGTTTCAGAAGTGCTTTGAAATGACCTCAGACACTGAAATGACCCTTAGAGAGTTCTGGAAGATTCACTTCAATATCTACAACTGCATAGGCCTTATAGGTAAGGCTTGGGAGGGAGTGACTACCAGGACTTTGAACTCTGCTTGGAGACCACTGTGGCCAGATTGTGTCCAACAGAGGGATTTTGAAGGATTTGCAGCTGACGACCCTGTGCCTGTTGTGGAAGATATTGTGACATTGGGGAACAGCCTGGGGTTTTAGGTGAGTGGTGAGGATGTGGAGGAGTTGGTGGAGGACCACAGGGTAGAGCTAACAACTGAAGAGCTGCAAGAGCTTCATCTGGAACAGCAACAGACCACAGCTCAGGAACTTGCTTCAGAAAGGGAGGAGGAGGAAAAGGAAGAGAAGGAGGTGCCTTCTGCAGAGATTAAACCCTTTACCAGGCCATGAATCAAATTTGAGAAAGTGCAACATTTGCAACCCATATTCTGATAATATAAGCAATGCTAAGACCTATTTATTTGTGGTCCTTTTTCAAGTTTATTTATTTTGGTCCATAAAATGGCCTTTTGGCGGAATCAAATATGAGGCCAATCCCAACAAAGATTAAACTATAGGTGACAGATTCGCATCATATTTGATGCCATTCCTGACAACGGCATGTGTCTAAAAGAATCATAACAGCTACTAATAACTGATAATAAAAGGCATATATATACATTTAAGGTTTATTAATAAACAACTGGGTTAAACCAAAGGCACAGTAACTTTATTTCAATAATTTTAACACATTTATAGTATTTGACATTATACAAAAATTGCAAAATTTAAAAATATGGATATGGCACCAAATGAGTATCCTTTCTGTATTTATTGTAAAACATTTTTATCAGAGGTATTTATGCATCTTGTTTCTTATGGAATTCCACGAAACAATGTCTGGTTGAGTTTAGACCAGAAGGAACAAGAAAAGGACGAGTAGATCCTTTTGTCATTGGTGTTGCGATATTTACATGAAAGCCTCTTTGTAGAAACTGGCCAGTGAGGTAGTGTTTCATCATATCTTGTATCCTCATGATTTCTTTTTCCATAGCAATGAAATTTTCTTCAATTGAAGAAGACCGTGAAGTTGAACAACTTGGATAGGATCTCATGCTCCTTGGGATTCCCTTGGTTGGTTTTTCTTGCTGAATGGGAGATGGAAACCAGAAATCCTTGAGGTTCATGTATTTTTTTTCAAGCAGCACAGTCACGCCTGTACAACAACCAGCCATACACAACAAAGATCAATGACATATCCAAACAGCCTCATGTACCAGTGTTTTGCTTTGAGGGAGACTTGTAGAGGTGCACCAACATATCATTCTTATCTATGCCTCCCATATGGGCATTATAACTCTTTATGACTGCAGGACAGTCAACATCCACCTTTGTTTGTTCTCCTTGCTGTACCTTCTAGTAGACAAATCTTCATGTTCATCTTCACTTGAAGAGGAAGCATCTTGCCGTGGTGGCTCATATTCATCCGCAGAATCCACTTCCTCATTACTGTCACTGTCATCACATAACTCTGGCACAATGTAATCCCTTTTCTTTGAGCCCTTGATCCATAAAACATTTGTGTTTAACTGAAATGAACAGAAAACAAAAAAGCATCGAAATTGAGCAAATTTTATATATTTACAAGGTAAAAGCACTCATATATCAATGTATTTGATTCAGCATGCAATTGGTAGCTATTATTGACAAAGATGGCCTTATTGGTATTTGTTAATATATGATATATGATACCTTCATTGGCAAATATGTTATCACCATTGTCTGTTTTGGCCTCACATATGATACACTCAGTGGCACGTGACATTCTATACTTGTCAGGCCGAGCCTCATAAATGATACCAAAAATGTAAACAAAACTTCAAGTGCATTCATTTGTTACTTATAAATACTTCAGGCAATTCATTTGCATCTCAAAATGAGGATAAAACATTCAATAATGCACTGGAAACACATTCAGTAACTTTTCCAACATTCTGGAGTGGTGTAAATTGGTGAAATATCAAGAGAGTCAGGCTGGAAATGCTCCTCCTTCAACACTTCAGACAGTACTGAAGACTTCTGGAGCTCCCACCAATAGCAGTCGACAACACCCAAGTGACAACACATTCAAGCTCTGCCCAGAAGGCTTGTGATTGGTTGGAGTGAAATTTGAAATCTCTCTGCGGATATGCTTTGTGCTCATGGCGCCATGAAACCATGCTTTTGGCCTTGTATGTGATGCCAGCGCGTATAGGGTTAAGGAAATTTGTTGTATGTAGACTAAGGTGCAGACATTTGTTGAAAAACACCATCCTGACCAAGCTGAAACAAGCCATATCTGCAACATGTTTAGTGACAAAACCTTGTCCCACTTCAGGGACATGTTAAAGGCGCCAGAAACAGAGCACTCTGGACACTTATTTTTCTAGACAATTCAGTGACTCTCAAGCTGGTCCTAGTGGCATTAAAAGAAAAGAAGGGAAGTGACCCCAGAGAGGGCCTTGTCATCTGAAGTCTTTTTGGAGGGGGATTCCCCTTCCAACTAGTAACTCCTCCCTATTTCCTCCTCCTCATCTTCCAGAAGCCAGCATTAGTCTTCAATAAAGGTATGTAATACTGATTTAATTGTTAAAAAATTATTTATTGGTGAATATTTTTGTCTGGAACGGATTAATTGCATTTACAATAATTCTTATGGGAATATTAATTCAGTTAAAGGCCTAGCTCCTGGAACGGTTAGGCCGCTAACCGAGGGTCCACTGTATATATGTTTGGACCGTTTACGGGTTAAGAAATGTTTTGTATGAACTCGCAGGATAATGTTCACTCAACCAGAAACAATGTTACACTGCCTGAGAATGTGTGGGAGGCGGGCTTGCGGGCTTTGTATGTGCACTGGGACTGGACAGGTTCCGTACCATCAACAAAACGGACCAATATTTCCACGAAAAAAGTGCGCAAAAACTGAAATCGGCGAAAACGGAGATACATGAAAGCCGGGTACACTGTATAGTTTACATGTGAAGTCTGAACATTTTCAAAGCAATTTAATTCTTATTTTCTTTCCTTTTTCTTTTATCTATAGGGTAATTACTATGATATATATTTTATGCAATTCATTTCTTTTTAGTGTTCTGTTTAATTAAAATGCTTAAATCGTACCAAGAAAATTTCTTTGAATATTTTCATATGATTATAGGTGTACTACTCCTTTATTGCTATATTCTTTTAAGTCATATTTTCCATATTGTTTCATCTTATTTTAAGAGGTATAAAGTAAGATAATTTGCTTCTGTTTCAGTTGGAGGAACTGGGTGTAGGAGGAAGTGCAAATGGTAGCACAACCAGTAGCAGGTAAATGTACTCACAAACCCATCTGAGCAAGATGATCTTGTCTCCCGCCATAGTAACATAGTCACTTGCTTGGCATTACTGAAATGTGGTTTAGATGGCAAATGTACTAAGTCACAGCAATATACAGAAAGTCTTAAATTCTATAGACCTTTCAATATGAGTTTTTCTTCTTTTTAACAAATCTCTGGTTGTGTGTTGTGAGCCTCCAATGTGTGTTGAACATTGTGTGTCAAATTACATTTTGTACATAGGTATATACAAAGTTTATAAATTATTAATTTGTTTGCTCAAGATATATTGTATCAAAACCATTAAAGTTACTGGAAGGTATTTTTTTTTTTTATGCATTGAATTTACCTTAATGTGAGAACAAATAATATATTTTATCTCAGTCATTTGTTATCTTGTTCTCCGTCAACTTCCTCCCTCAGGAGGATGACCTAGTGTAGAAAACTTCAGTCTTATTATTTAAGAAATGAAATCTTGCCAAAAATGGGAATTTATTCCTGGGTTAACTACTTACTGTAGTTGTTTTATAATGCTTGGTATTGCAACAGCTAGTTTTGGCTGATTCATGTTTAATAATGAAATAAAATAACTTTCATATACAGTATATTTTTAAAAATGTAGATTATTTTTTTTAATGCCATCTATCTCTATTAAACTGTATTATGAATACATAATTGGTATATTAATGAAATAAATCTTCACTATGTGTAAAGGTGCCATGTAAACTGATTACTGAAGGATGTAACTTGAACAATTAGAATATAAATAGTTTTTAAATGGGATATGCAGTAATTTTCTGTTTTTTTTTTTTTCAAGATCTTTAGATATTGATGATAATTTAAATGGTAAAATGCACTTAAGCAAAATTATAATAATGAAAAATTGTAGAATGAATTAAGGTTAATTAAAATATATAAATCTTAAAAATTATTTAAATTGCTATATATATAATTTTTTTTACAAATTAAATCAATGAAGGTTGTCACAGAATTTATGCTGTGGATTGAACTTTCCAGGAAAAAAGAAAAGACAGGTTAATGGGTTGTATTCTGCCTTAATGTTTACTAAGAAAGTTTAACATAAGGATGTCCCTCCATATATAAATTAGATTATCATAGAGATTGATTAAAATAAGTGATTTTCATATTGGTTAATAAAGTATTAATCAGTTCTATAATCTGTTTTTAAAAATCTTTGTGCTGAAGCTGTTCTGATAAGCTTCAGTGTTTGGTAATGTGTCACTTGTGCTGAAGCTCTTCTGATAAGCTTCAGTGTTTGGTAATAGTGGCACTTGTGCTGAAGCTCTCTGAAAAGCTTCAGTGTTTGGTAATGTGGCACTTGTGCTGAAGCTCCTCTGATTAGCTTGTGTTTGGTAATAGTGGCACTTGTGCTGAAGCCCTCTGATAAGCTTCAGTGTTTATAATTTGTGCCAACAAATTTCTCATCATAAGTTGAATATGTTACTTATATAAAACACAATGTTGATTGTTATGTTATAGTTTGTGTTTTTACTAAAGAGTTGGATATTATGTAACAAAATTTTATTGAATTTCAATGAAATTAAGAGTTTTTCATGATAGTAGAAGAATGAGGCTGGATTTTAAATGTTTTTCTTCAATGAATAACTGTCACTGTATTTATATTTCTAAGATGAGATTCGAAAGTGTTCCAAGTAAGAAAATAATCAATGAGTGTACTTGTAGTTATGGCATTTGTTAAGAAACCTATAAGCTCACTTAAATCTGTAATGACTACATTTCTTTAGGCATTTTTTTTTTCTCTGAAGATAGATTCCAGGGCTGTTTCATCAGTGGTACCCCGACTTACGATGGTCCCCAAACACACCCTTTTATGTAAGTTTATTTTTAAATGCTTTTGTAAGTGTAATTTTGGGGGTCTAAAAGGACTAGTCTATTTTACATCATTTCTTATGGAGATAAATTCGTTTGGTAATGGCACTTGAACAGCATTCTGGAATGAAAATATCGTAAGTCGGGATACCACTGTATTTGAAAATACTTTTTATGAATTTTCTTTAAGAATTTTGAATAGAGTTTATTATACATAAATTATTTTAAACTTAGAATACAACTGTTAATGTGCAATGTGCCAGCCTCATGACAGTCTCCATGTATTTCCTGCAGTGTGTGGCAGGCTAATGACGTCTCCATGTACTTCCTGCAGTGTGTGACAGGCTAATGACAGTCTCCATGTACTTCCTGCAGTGTGCTGTCTAGTTGCACATGTTTATTGTTATATAATGCAGGGCGAAATAATCAATATTATCCTGTTAACATCTTTAATGCTTTTAAATATTTTATGTCATAAAGATTGATTAAACAAAAATTTTAAGTTTATTTTTATGGTTTTATTGTTGATAATAATGTTTTGTTAGTGTTTTACAGTGCTGTACTTTCCTTTTTCATGTTACTGTACAGACTATGGTATTTTGAATGCCATTATATTATTAAGCCAAGCCAAAACAAGTTGGATTTGTGCACTCTGCTCATAGTGCCAAACTGTGAAGTTATTGTAATTCAGAGGATATGTAATTTTTAGTATCTGAATATAAGGAAATCTGCATTGATTTGATGTGTACAGTACATTCAGAAATGTCATCAATTTATATTCTTTTCAGTGAACTACTGAATTTGTGTTAGCATATGATTACCTGTTTTAGTTTGTGGTTGTGTACACTTGCATTACTGTTCTCACCCACAAGTATCTCTGTTTGCATGATTTACTCTGGTTTCAAGAGCAGCCATTTCCAAATTTAAATAAAAGTACTGTAAGTGTGATAGTGTGTCCTTAACAGATGAGGCAGCTCTGATACTGAACATGAAGAAAGGGAATCAAAATAGCATAAGTGGAAATACTGTACAGGCTTTAGTTAACAATACATTGTGTAAAGGGTCAGTGGGATCATAAAAATGCTGAAGAAATGTAACTGAACAAACCCATTGGTTAAAAAAATAGTTTTTATAGTACTTGAGGATGATGATAAATTAACATGTACAGCACTTGGGTATCTTGATGAGGAAACGTTTCCCAAAAGTGCTTCATCAGTCAATACAAACAGGAAGTTGTCGGTTCTCTAACCATTCATCTACTTGAGGATGATCATTGAAGTGCTCGCATCAGAGAAATGTTACATCTAAATCAAGATTTCCACTTTCATGAACGAATTTTGTGTAGTTACTCTTCTGGGGAAGAACTCTGGTTGATGGTTAACAAGATTTAAAGATTTCTCTCCTCATCTTTGCTGCAGACAGACACAGACACACACACAGACACACACAAAAGACAGACACACAGACAGACACACACACAGACACACAGACACACACACACACACACACAACAGACACAGACACACACAAAAGACACACACACACAAACACACACAGACACACACACAACAGACACACACACACACAGACACACACACACACACACACACACACACACACACACACACACACACACACACAAGTGCCACTTACCAAACACTGAAGCTTTTCAGAGGAGCTTCAGCACAATGCCACATTACCAAACACTGAAGCTTTTCAGAGGAGCTTCAGCACAATCCACATTACCAAACATATAAGATATGAGAGGAATTGACAAGGTGGACAAAGACAGAATGTTCCAGAGATGGGACACAGCAACAAGGGGGTTGGAAGTTGAAGACTCAGATGAATCCGAGATGTTAGGAAGTATTTCTTTAGTCACAGAGTGGTCAGAAAGTGGAATAGTTTGGGAAGTGATGTAGTGGAGGCAGGTTCCATACATAGCTTTAAGAAGAGGAAGGATAAACATGGCACAGGGAGAGTGACCCGGAGCGGCCAGGAAGGCGGGGCCAGGAGCTGTGACTGCCCTCCAACCTCAACTAGGTGAGTACAACTGAGTAAAACACACACACACACACACACACACACACACACACACATACACACAAACACACACATACACACACATACACACACATAACATACACACACATACACACACATAACACACACACACACACACACACACACACACACACACACTCACTCCCTAAAATTTCTTTGGATGCCTCCTCCAACCTCTTCCTTCCTCCACAGCCTACCTCCAACCTCTTCCTTCCTCCCAGCCTACCTCCAACCTCTTCCTTCCTCCACAGCCTACCTCCAACCTCTTCCTTCCTCCACAGCCTACCTCCAACCTCTTCCTTCCTCCACAGCCTGCCTCCAACCTCTTCCTTCCTCCACAGCCTACCTCCAACATCTTCCTTCCTCCACAGCCTACCTCCAACCTCTTCCTTCCTCCACTGCCTACCTCCAACCTCTTCCTTCACAGCCTGCCTCCAACCTCTTCCTCCCATCAAGCTCCTTCCTTCAAGCTGTTCCTTCCTCCAACATTCATATGTGAATAAATTTACACTAGTGCATGTAGACATCATGATAAATGATGCTGGTAAGTGTAAATTGCTAAAAAATAATAACAAGGTTAGTATTAAAAAAGGTTAAGAAGATAAGTGTAAAAGTTTTTTCATTATTATCCATAACCTGAAATTTCTAACATAATGAAGGAATTATGGTTATGTTTTGTTATTGTACAAGCTTTTGGCTGTGCTTATTATAGTCATGTATTACACAAATATCCCAAATTTGGGGGGAATTTAAATGTGTCTATGCTGAACCAATGTCAAATTGTGGTTTGACTTACTGCAAATGGTCTAAACTGAACTGAAAATTGTGTAAAGTTTTCACTCCAATGTGTGGATTATTTGTGTTTGTTGCAGCCACTTTTGTAATTCTTCTTCACAATACTGTATGATGTTGTGTGCTCTTCTGAATAACCCATTTGGGGTTTAATGGTTTCTGTGAATATATAAGTGTAAATGGATAGGACAAGGTTGCTTTGTCTTCTCAAATGGCATTGGGAAGTTGAAACTGATACTGCTGAGCTTTAGCGTCAACCATTATTTCAGTCCGTTGTTGGATAGTTTTGAAAATATTTTTTGCTCTTATTTGCATTGTTTAAAATTTTGTATTATATGCCATGTACATTTAGCATGAACCTTACATCTTTCACAGTCTCATCCTTAATGTTTGTCTTAAATTATTCTCACAGTATGTTTGTGGTAAAATTTGTTTCAAGTGTACATTCTTGCTCTCACTCTATGAGGAAACAATGACTAATAAATTAACTTTTATCATTTTGGGATTTTGGTGTATGTGGAGGTGTGTTGCAGAAATATGATAATAACTGTGTATGTGTCTGCACAGACAACCTCCTCAGAGAATTGCTTCTTGTGGCTCCACTGAAGTAAGAGTCATCAGAGATATTTTAATAGGTTTAAAAGTAGTTTTTTATAGTGTACATTATGTTGTTTTGTTCAAGTAAGATGATTCCCAAATTGGAAAATTGTTCAAAATTGTGTAAAGTGTGTCTTCCTTAATAACTGATATGAGTCTCTTTATGTTTTGGTGTTGTAGCTCTGATCATCCTTTCAGGTTTGTTTGTTTTTCTTTGGGTAAATTAACCACAAGAAAACTTGCCACTAAACCGAGTCAAATGCTTACTTGTATGCTTATTGTGTTTTTATATTTAGCCATAATTAAATTTAAATTTATATTGTAGTATATATATGTATAGAAATATGACTTCTAAGTGATGAACATATTTGTGTGAAAAATTACCAAAAAATTATTTTGTCTTTTCAAATCCTTGTTAATTTTTTGTCTTTTTTGTGGAATTTATGTACCCAGAGATAAACATGGGTTTAGTATTTTTTATGAAGGATGGGTGGGGATAATGGCACCTTCTCTGGCAAGACAGTGATAGAGTGAATTATGATAAATGTTTCTTCTTTTTGGGTCACCCTATTCAGGGCAGGGTTTGTTGAAAAAAATAAAGAATAGTGATATGGCAGTAAAATCATGAATGTAAATAAAAAAATTTATTGAACAGGCATATTATTTTCTTTGATTTACTTTTACCTTTTATATACTTTTGATGAGTTTGAGAGTTCTCTCCCAGAGCCTGGTCTTGGGCCAGAGTTATCTGGTGCTCTCCTGATCAAACAAGGATATTGCTGCTGGTGGCCCCCTGACCAACTTCCATCGACCTGGTTTGATCTGGCACCTGGTGAAGATACTTGTCCAATTTCCTCTTGAAGACTTCTTCATTCAGTAGACCCCTTTAAGGGGGCTCCTTGTCAGGTAAGAGGCTATCGGTCTGAGGTTGGGACCCTTGGTCTTCTTCCTCAGACCGAACCTAATTACCCCCCAATCCCCCTTCCCTTTCCCATCTTCCCCATCCTCCCTTCTCCCTTTCCTCCTCCTCCTCATCCCTCCCTTATTCCCTTCCCATTTTTACCCGAGCTTCTTTTACAGGCATTCTGGTTCCTAGGGGGGAAGGTACCATGGTCCATCCCATTCTGTTGAGGTTCTTGGCGGTGGTGTAGTTTGCCGTGGAATCTGGATCGCCTGGGGATGCCCCGATCCCCTGGTCTCCCGGGGTGGCTTTGGGTATCTTTCGGGCAAAAAGGTGTTCTCTAGGCCACCTTTCGGGTTCGAGGGTGGTGGCAAAAGGAGGTATGCTTTGGGGGGGTTCTGGCCCCCCTCTCTTTTGTCCGCCGAGGTGGCTGGGTTGGAGGGAGGTTGCTATCCCGGATTGCTGGTTTACTGGCATGAAGGGTAGGGTATGGCACGGGTTCCAGCAGCATCTGCACTCTTTGGTGTTGGGTCCTCTTGGGGCAGATGGGGATTTACGCCCTTTCATTCCTCCTAGGAGCTATTCCTCCTTCCCCCTTTTTTATTCTTTTTTTTTATTTTCTTTTCTTCTTTTTTTTTATATTAAAAAACAAAAAAGAAAAGAACCTCTTGGACGGCCCAACCGGAACCTACTACCCCTGGGCCCCCCTGATACCGCACCCAGTTTGGCCCTACCTCGTTAATGGACAACTCTTGGACACCTCCAAACCCCTGTACAGTGGACCCCCGAAAGGTCTGTCTGAATAAGTTTTTTTTTGTGTCAATATTTTTTTTGTCAATATTTTCTCGTGTAGCGGGTTTTACTCTGAGCGGTGTACCGACCCTCCGCCTGCCTCCCGCGCATCGCCGGCAGGACGCCAGTCTAGCGTTGTTTACACTTAAGTGAACAATACCCAACGCCTTTCAAACATTAAATACATTTTTTTGTGTTTATTTGTGGTTTAGTGATTGTCACTGTGAAATAAGTCACCATAGGTCCAAAGAAGCTTCCTACTGGCACCCAGGGGGTAGCATTCATGCAGGGGTGTAGCATTCATGCAGGGGAGTGTAGCCATGCAGGAGTGTAGCATTCATGCAGGGAGTGTAGTTCTGCAGGGAGGTAGCATTCATGCAGGGAGTGTAGCATTCATGCAGGGAGTGTAGCATTCATGCAGGGAGTGTAGCATTCATGCAGGGAGTGTAGCATTCATGCAGGGGGAGTGTGTTATGCAGGGAGTGTAGATTCATGCAGGGGGTGCTTCATGCAGGGAGTGTAGCATTCATGCAGGAGTGTAGCATTATGCGGGAGTGTAGCATTCATGCAGGGAGTGTAGCATTCATGCAGGGAGTGTAGCATTCATGCAGGGAGTGTGAGGCATGCAGGGAGTGTAGCAGGCATGCAGGGGTGTAGCAGGCATGCAGGGGGGGGCATGCAGGGAGTGGAAAGGGATGCAGGGAGTGTGACATGAGGGAGTGTAGCATTCATGCAGGGAGTGTAGCATTCATGCAGGGAGTGTAGCAGGCATGCAGGGAGTGTAGCAGGCATGCAGGGGTGAGGGATGCAGGGAGTGAGCAGGCATGGGGAGGAGCAGGCATGCAGGGGGGTGCAGGCATGCGGGGGTGTGAGGCATGCAGGGGTGTAGCAGGCATGCAGGGAGGTGACATGCAGGGAGTGTGCGGTGCAGGGAGTGTGGCAGGCATGCAGGGAGGTAGCAGGCATGCAGGGGTGTAGCAGGCATGCAGGGGTGTGCAGGCATGCAGGGAGGTGAGGCATGCAGGGAGTGTAGCAGGCATGCAGGGGTGTAGCAGGCATGCAGGGAGTGTAGCAGGCATGCAGGGAGTGGCACTATGGGGAGGTGCACTCATGAGGGGTGTAGAGGATGCAGGGTGTGTGCAGGGAGTGGGGATTTCCCTTCCCAAAAACTAACCCTTACCCCTGTCCCCTCCCTATCTTCCAGATGCCAGCAACTCTCTTCAATAAAGGTAAGTAAATGTTATTTTAAATGTTTAATTATAAATTTATTTCACTACTTTATATATATTTATAATTGTTTTGTGAATGTAAAGTATAGTTAACCCTTTGGGGGTCGACAGGCCTTCTCGGAAACGTGTTCCTAGGGTGAAAAGTACGAAAAAAAAAAATTTTTTTATTTTGAAATGATAGTTTTTTTTTTTCTAAATCTAAATAGCTAAACAAAATTTTTCGATCAATACTTACGGAGATATGGAGGTTTAAGTTGACCCAAAATGAACCGTTGACAGAATATATCGGCGACTTCCGGTTGGCGGTAATCGTTTTTTTTTTTTTTTAAATTGTTTTCTTATCAATTTTAATTTTTTTTTTAATTAACTTTTATGGACTGTGAGATCAAAATAAGTGTTTTTTCAAA
>WNWK01029255.1:17500-24587 GCA_009830355.1 Cherax destructor | reverse complement strand
AATTTAACCCTGCACAAATGTAAAGTCATGAAGATCGGGGAAGGGCAAAGAAGACCGCAGACAGAGTATAGTCTAGGTGGCCAAAGACTGCAAACCTCATTCAAGGAAAAAGATCTTGGGGTGAGTATAATACCGAGCACATCTCCTGAGGCACACATCAATCAGATAACTGCTGCAGCATACGGGCGGCTGGCAAACCTAAGAATAGCGTTCCAATACCTCACTAAGGAATCATTCAAGACTCTGTACACCATATACGTCAGGCCCATACTGGAGTACGCAGCACCAGTTTGGAACCCACACCTGGTCAAGCACGTGAAGAAATTAGAGAAAGTGCAAAGGTTTGCAACAAGACTAGTCCCAGAGCTGAGGGGATTGTCCTACGAAGAAAGGTTAAGGGAAATCGGCCTGACGACACTAGAGGACAGGAGGGTTAGGGGAGACATGATAATGACATATAAAATACTGCGAGGAATAGATAAGGTGGACAGAGACAAGATGTTCCAGAGAGGGAACACAGAAACAAGGGGTCACAATTGGAAGTTGAAAACTCCTATGAGTCAAAGGGATGTTAGGAAGTATTTCTTCAGTCATAGAGTTATCAGGAAGTGGAATAGCCTAGAAAATGACGTAGTGGAGGCGGGAGCCATACATAGTTTTAAGACGAGGTTTGATAAAGCTCATGGAGCAGGGAGAGAGAGGACCTGGTAGCAATCAGTGAAGAGGCGGGGCCAGGAGCTATGAATCGACCCCTGCAACCACAACTAGGTGAGTACATGCACACACATCTAGTTACATAACCATCCCAACAACACAATAAGCGAGTCATTTGTCTACAATAAAAGTCATTACGAGAGCAGACGTATTAAGTTCAGTATCGACCAGGGAGAAGCTTTATTCAGTGAGGTGGTTGTGGATGGTTGTAGTTGTGAAGGGGGTTGTAGTGGTGGTGGTGGAGGGATGCTAGTGGGAAGGGAAGGGGTGGTGGTGGTTACGATGATGGTTGTTGTGAGTAGGGGTAACTGTGGGAGGAGTGCTGTGATGAGGTATAAGGCTATAGGGGTAGTTCATTGGTTGTGTATGAGGGGTAATAGTTGTAGTGAGTGTGGTTAGTAGTGGTTGTGTATGATAGGTAGTAGATGTAGTGAGTGTGCGTGATAGTGGTTGTGTTTGAGGGATAATAGTTGTAGTGATTGTGGGTAATAGTGGTTGTGTGTGAAGGGTAGTTGTGGCTGTGTATGAGGGGTAGTAGTAGTTGTGTATGAGGGGGTAGTAGTGATTTTGAGGGGTAGTAGTGGTTGTATATGAGGGTAGTAGTGGTTGTGTATGAGGAGTTGTAGTGGTTGTGTATGAGGGGTAGTAGTGGTTGAGTATGATGGGTAGTAGTGGTTGTGTATGAGGAGTTGTAGTGGTTGTGTATGAGGAGTTGTAGTGGTTGTGTATGAGGAGTTGTAGTGGTTGTGTATGAGGAGTTGTAGTGGTTGTGTATGAGATGTTGTAGTGATTGTGTATGAGGGGTAGTAGTGATTGTGTATGAGGAGTTGTAGTAGTGGTTGTGTATGAGGGGTAGTAGTGGTGGTTGTGTATGAGTTGTAGTGGTTGTGTATGAGGGGTTAGTAGTGATTATGAGGGGTAGTAGTGATTGTATATGAGGGGTAGTAGTGATTATGAGGGTAGTAGTGGTTGTGTATGAGGGGTAGTAGTGGTTGAGTATGAGTGGTAGTAGTGATTATGAGGGTAGTAGTGGTTGTATATGAAGGGTAGTAGTGGTTGAGTATGAGTGGTAGTAGTGGATGAGTATGAGTGGTAGTAGTGGTTGAGTATGAGTAGTAGTAGTGATTATTAGGATAGTAGTGGTTGAGTATGAGTAGTAGTAGTGATTATTAGGATAGTAGTGGTTCTATATGAGGGGTAGTAGATGTTGAGTGTGAGTGGTAGTAGTGGTTGTATATGAGGGGTAGTAGTGGTTGAGTGTGAGTGGTAGAAGTGGAAGAGTATGGGTAATAGTGTTGGTAGTGGTGGTAGATAAGTACAGTTGAGGTGCACTATAGGAGTAATTGCGTCACAATATATGTATCACAAGAGCTGGTAAATATAATAAGGATATCATTACAGCCAGTATAAACATGTGGTTCACCGAGGCTCAACGCCACATGTGCAACACGCACCTTAACACAAGTCACATGTGCAACACGCACCTTAACACAAATCACATGTGCAACACGCACCTTAACACAAGTCACATGTGCAACACGTACCTTAACACAAGTCACATGTGCAACACGTACCTTAACACAAGTCACATGTGCAACACGTACCTTAACACAAGTCACATGTGCAACACGCACCTTAACACAAGTCACATGTGCAACACGTACCTTAACATAAGTCACATGTGCAACACGTACCTTAACACAAGTCACATGTGCAACACGCACATCAACACAAGTCACATATGTAACTCATATTAATTAGCACACAAAAAAGTCTACATAAAGGATGCCATGGCGCTTCTACAAACACAGTAAACACATGTCCAGTGAATATTTACACACTATGTTCAGTGGTCGGTAGAGTCTTTAATGAAGCTCTTTAAAGAGTGAAGCACATTAACCAGAGGTTGGCTCTACTATACAGAGTGGCTAATTTACTACAAACTGTAATATATTATTAATAAGCTCATTTAGACATCATCTCCTAAAGATATTCATAACATTTTTTTTTAAAGTTTGATAAACGAGGAACAGAAAAAAATGTAGGCCTAACAAAAAAAAAAATCCATTGCCATAAATCAATGTTTTTGTGGCCACATGAAGAAGCTTTTAAAGGTCTCTGGCATGATATCAAACACGTTGTTCCCAATAAGACGTCAAATTACTTGTTATTATTATTGTTTCTATTTGCTGCTGTATGAACCAGTGACATACTGGTTCATAAAGCACCAAGTATAAATAGTACGAGTATTAATATGGAAAACATTAATTTTTTTGTTAGAGTGAGGCTTCGGTACAAATAGCTGCTGTGAATCACTGTAAACAGCGACCGTCTAAACGAACCATGGGAGAAAACTTCTTATAGATCTCCAACTATAAACATTAGCTGCTCCTTCCATTGTGACAGCGTTTCACTCTGTGTATAGCAGCACACACACACACACACACGGGGCCAGGAGCTATGACTGGACCCCTGCAACCACAACTAGGTGAGTACACACACACACACACACACACACACACACGGGGTCAGGAGCTATGACTCGACCCCTGCAACCACAACTAGGTGAGTACACACACACATATACAGTGGACCCCGGAAATCAAACATTCTTCATTCCAGAATGCTGTTCAAGTGCTGTTACCAAACGAATTTATTCCCATAAGGAATAATGTAAATTAGATTAGTCCGTTTCAGACCCCCAAAAATACACCTATAAAAGCACTTACAATAATAAACTTACATAAAAGGGCGAGTTGAGAGATACATATATATATATATATATATATATATATATATATATATATATATATATATATATGTCGTGCCGAATAGGTAAAACTTGCGATTTTGGCTTAAATAGCAAAGCTCTTCTTGCCATATAAGACAAGTGAAAATTTGTGTATGCAATAATTTCAAAAATCATTCTGAACCTAACGAAAAAAATATATTTCATTGTGTTTGTTTATTATTAAATTAATGTTAACGTATCTAAAATATATTTAGTTGGGTTAGGCTAAATTAAATTGCGCTTGTTGTAATAAGGTTAGGTAGGTTTTCAAAGTTTCTCTTGGTACAAAATTATAAATTCTTACATTAACATAAATGAAAAAATATATCTTTAAACGTATAAGAGAAAAATTTAGAAAGGACTTAATTTTAGATGAGTTCTTGCTAATTGACCAGTTTTACCTAATCGGCACGACATATATATATACATATATTTATATATATATATATATATATATATATATATATATATATATATATATATATATATATATATATATATATATATATATATATATACATATATATATATATATACATATATTTATATATATTATATATATATATATATATATATATATATATATATATATATATATATATATATATATATATATATCGTGCTAAATAGGTAAAACTTGCGATTTTGGCTTGAATAATAACGCTCTTCTTGCCGAATAAGGAAAGCGAAAATTTGTGTTTGCAATAATTTCGCAAAAATCATTCTAAACCTAACGAAAAAAATATATTTCATTGTCTTTATTTATTATTAAATTATTGTAAACTTATCTAAAATATATTTAGTTGGATTAGGCTAAATTAAATTGCGCTTGTTATAATAAGGTTATGTACGTTCTCTAACATTCTTTTGGTACAAAACCATTAATTTTTATTTTAACAAAAATGAAAAAATATATATTTAAAGGTATAAGAGAAAATTTTAGAAAGGACTTAATTTTAAATGAGTTGTCACAGTTCCAGGCCCTGCCTCTGTGTGTGTGTGTGTATGTGTGTATGTGCTTATGTATGTGTGTGTGTAATTTTTTTAGAGTTTAGGGAAGGCTAATCAAACACTGCCTCTTCTGTTGTATACATGTGTCAGCCGTTCACGAGGTCATGTTCAGCTGTTTATATAGCACGTTCAGCTATATACGTCATATTCAACTGTATATATCATGGTCAGACGTATATGATGTCATTTTGTGCTGTACATGCCATGTTCAGCTCCACACTGTGGCTGTACATGCCATGTTCAGCTCCACACTGTGGCTGTACATGCCATGTTCAGCTCCACACAGGGGTTGTACATGCCATGTTCAGCTCCACACTGTGGCTGTACATGCCATGTTCAGCTCCACACAGGGGTTGTACATGCCATGTTCAGCTCCACACTGTGGCTGTACATGCCATGTTCAGCTCCACACAGGGGTTGTACATGCCATGTTCAGCTCCACACAGGGGTTGTACATGCCATGTTCAGCTCCACACAGGGCTGCACATGCCATGTTCAGCTCCACACAGGGGCTGTACATGCCATGTTCAGCTCCACGCAGGGGCTGTACATGCCATGTTCAGCTCCACACAGGGGCTGTACATGCCATGTTCAGCTCCACACAGAGGCTGTACATGCCATGTTCAGCTTCACACAGGGGTTGTACATGCCATGTTCAGCTCCACACATGGGCTGTACATGCCATGTTCAGCTCCACACAGGGCTGTACATGCCATGTTCAGCTCCACACAGAGCTGTACATGCCATGTTCAGCTTCACACAGGGGTTGTACATGCCATGTTCAGCTCCACACAGGGGCTGTACATGCCATGTTCAGCTCCACACATGGGCTGTACATGCCATGTTCAGCTCCACACAGGGGCTGTACATGCCATGTTCAGCTCCACACGGGGGCTGTACATGCCATGTTCAGCTCCACACAGAGGCTGTACATGCCATGTTCAGCTTCACACAGGGGTTGTACATGCCATGTTCAGCTCCACACAGGGGCTGTACATGCCATGTTCAGCTTCTGAAAAACAAACAACAATATGTCTCGACAACAACTTAAAATCGATGACTTAATAGTACTAAATAAAAACAATATTTTCCTAATTAGAACTGCAGTGACTTCAAAAGTATAAATAAATATTATGTATGACTATTTTATAGCTATGGATAATTCTTGAATGATTATATATTAAAGTTTTATAATATTGAGAAGTATAGGAAACAGGCTAATTATATCATAGACGATAACCACCTCTAGAACTTTACTGGGGACCCTCATTCTCAGAGAAGACAATAAACGTACCTCAGGGAAAACTCGAGGTTCTCCTCGGAGCTGTTTGAATATTTTCTTCTCCTACCACCCCCTGTATATATTACATGAGTGCTTTATTAATAGACAGAATACATTAACAGAAAACACAAACATGAACATGAATACATTGGTACAATATATCAAAGATTATGAATCTCTTCCAGTTCCTCCGAAGGGGAACGCGAGCCCAGTATGCAGCATGCATTTCCCCTCTGGATGGCCACACTGAGGGGGGCTGGAACATGAAAGTGGTTGCCCTTGAATCCCTGGTGGTGTCGATGAGTCTGGAACCCAGTTCTTTAAGGAAATATGTTGCATTTTTTCCTCAAGGTCTCTGATCCCACTGGACAAATTGATACCGTTGGCTTATATCCCTGTACTTGCCGATCTTATACTTCTCCCTGTGGTCAGCAGCTCCTCCCTGTCGCCCGACACTGTGATGGATGTAGGTGTCTGCCAGTGTCGACACACAGGTATAGTCCCATGCTAAGAGCTTGCCATTCTTCCAAGGGTAGATGGTGATCCCGTCGGGGCGGTTTGCTGGGTTGTGAGTATTCTTGGCTGCTAGTTATCGAGGCTCTCTCTCGGCTGAGCATCCAGATGTAGCAAGAGTTCTCTTTATGATGTTGTTGACTTCTTTGTGTCTTGCATGCCAGCCCTTGGTTTTGGAACAGTTAAGACCATGTAGACCATATTGGTCGGCTTGCGCATCGCCGCAAATACACGTATATTCCGTATATTCCGTGTGAATTGGGGCAGCAAGGCGCAGAGTCTTAGAGTCGAGGCGTTTTCCCATTGCCGAAATGGGAAGTGTTTGGATGAAGTCCCCAGAGTGATGTGCACTCACAGCTAGAAGACGGGCAGTCTCCCTGTCTGATGTTACAGCCTTAAGCATGTTGGCAAGCATCTTTTCAGTGATGGGTCCATCCCAACTTTACTATTTGTAGGCCAGTTCTGCACTAGGTTTTGGTGTTGGAGCGGCAAGTCTCCCATTCAGTGATGGCACTGGCGTAGCTAGGGTCCTGTATTCCTGCTGAATCACTGAGGTTGTCAGAAAGAATTTGTTTTATTAACTCATTTGATGCTATGGAAGAGGATATGAAAGCTGTTAGGACGATCTGGGAAGATTTGCGTACTCCCAGCCCCCCAAGCCTGACTGGAAGTGAGGTTTGCAACCACTGTCCATCTTCGAGGGAAAGATTCAATACGCTCTCTAGTATGGTCTTGAGGAAAGAGTCATATTCCTTGAGTTTCGGACTGCTGAAGGC
>WNWK01029255.1:0-12500 GCA_009830355.1 Cherax destructor | reverse complement strand
CATGTGAGAGATTTTAACCATCCAATTGATTTTCAAAAGGCTGAAAAAGTTGTATCAAGCAAATCCATGGTTGACAGGAATACAATGGAATCATGTTTCATAAAAAGCAGCTTTGAAAATATGATTATATCTTTTCGTTTTATATAAATTGGATTCATTTATAATTAATAAAATTTGGGATGAATTTAATGATACATTAGATAAGTAAAAAATCTTAATGCTCGAGTAGAGTATCAGGTGCTCTTCACAGAGTCGGGTGTTGTCACGCGACTGTGAGGTGTAGTCTTGTTGTAGTGACGTGATTCTGAGGTGTAGTCTTGTTGTAGTGACGTGATTGTGAGGTGTAGTCTTGTTGTACTGACGTGATTGTGAGGCCTATTCGTGACCCTTTATATGCTTTCCTGATGATGTTTTGTCTTATATAGCTCCTTGATAATGTGAGAAGTCACGAAAGCTCTTGGAATTTCGCTATTTTTTCACAGTGGTTGTTTTGCATATTGTGATATTACCTGTTTACTGTGATCTTATTGCATATATATATATATATATATATATATATATATATATATATATATATATATATATATATATATATATTATAATATCACAATATGCAAAATAACTATTGAAAAATAATAAAATTCCAAGCGCTATGGTGACTTGTCACATTATCAAGGATAGTAAAACAATAGGACAAAGAAGACTCATAAGGTCTATATATCACTTCATAAAATATAGTGAAGATTTACTCAGGTCACATATCAAATAAAATTTTATGAGTCACATGTCAGGCAGAGTTTAAATTCTCATCAATCCTTTTCATTATAATTTAATCTAATTTATTTAACCCTGAACTTATATTCATATTGAAATGAGTTCGTTTTTTTTATGAATCATGATTCATATATATTCTCTCAACCATGGACTTAGAAACAGGTCTGCACACTTTGTGCAGACCTGTTCTCTACTTAAGTTTATCAGCCATGGTGCCAAATTTGAATGCAGGAAAAATATTACATTGATCGACACGTGTATCGTTAGGGGCTGCGTTGATCAACGACCAGACAGTTAAAGGGTTAACAGTGTTGTTTAGATTGTGGTTAAATACTCTCACATGAACAGAGTATTAGACCATTTCAAGTTCCAATGATGTAATCTTAGTTTAAAGCATTTTCCAGTTTGACTGTAACATATTTTATTGCATCTTTTTTTTTTTTTTGGGAATTCTTAATCAAAATGGTTTTTTTTTTACAGTATCAAGATTTTTAAATGCAGCTTTGGTTTTAAAATTCCTAAGTAGAGAAGATGTGTCTATAAGATTCTACATAAATAGTACAATATAATTCTAAGAAGGAAGTCTTCATGAGACCATGAAAAAGAGTTCATGGTGGTAACAATCTTCTGATATTTCTTTGAATGTTCTATTGAGGAAACATTTGATTACTGTGGATGAGAGTCAGTCTGCATCGTCAGTGCCAGGTCTATACTCCTTCTTGTTGCTCTTGTCAATCTTCTGCTGCTCTAGGTTACTTGGATGAGTCAGTCTGCATCGTCAGTGCCAGGTCTATACTCCTTCTGTTGCTCTTGTCAGTGCCAGTCTATCAGTCTGCTGCTCGTCAGTGCCAGTCTACTCCTTCTTGTTGCTCTTGTCAGTGCCAGGTCTATACTGCTTCTTGCTGCTCTTGTCAGTGCCAGGTCTATACTCTGTGCCTTGTCATGCCAGGTCTATGCTTCTTGCTGCTCTTGTCAGTGCCAGGTCTATACTGCTTCTTGCTCTTGTCAGTGCCAGGTCTATACTGCTTCTTGCTGCTCTTGTCAGTGCCAGGTCTATACTGCTTCTTGCTGCTCTTGTCAGTGCCAGGTCTATACTGCTTCTTGCTGCTCTTGTCAGTGCCAGGTCTATACTCCTTCTTGTTGCTCTTGTCAGTGCCAGGTCTATACTGCTTCTTGCTGCTCTTGTCAAGTGCCAGGTCATACTGCTTTTGCTGCTATCATTGCCAGGTCTATACTGCTTCTTGTGCTCTTGTCAGTGCCAGGATATACTGCAGGCATTCTTGTTCTCTTTGTACACATACTCTCTGTTGACTTTCAGTCGTAGCCTTTGATTAAAAACTGTCAGTGATATATTCTTCAGTCTATACTTTCACATTACCCTGTTTGCTCTGATATTTCAAGCCTTGATTAAGCATATTGTTTACCAATTTTCATGAAACTTCCAGTTTGTACCATTTATTAAGTAAACGGTATGAACTTGTAACCTTTAATTACAAACAAGCTTAAATTTTCGTGATATTTATGTGCTTTTCCAGCAATAACTTCACAATGTGATGGACTTCTGAAATACTGAGAGGGTCCATTGATATTTCACACAGACCTATTTCTTAAACAACGTTTTACTGAGTTGAACTTTGCCAAGTTCTGACCTGATGAAATTCTGCACTGAGAGAAACATTGTCTCAGTGAAAGACTGATCTACATGTCATATCTTCCCAAATTACCACTTGATCTTCCCAAGGTAACACTTGATCTTCTCAAGTTACCACTTGATATTTCCAAGTTACCATGATCTTCCCAAGCTAACACTTGATCTTCTCAAGTTACCACTTGATCTTCCCAAGTTACCACTTGAGCTTCTCAAGCTAACACTTGATCTTCTCAAGTTACCACTTGATCTTTCCAAGTTACCACTTGATCTTCCCAAGCAAACACTTGATCATCTCAAGTTGCCACTTGATATTTCTAAGTTACCACTAGACCTTCTCAAGTTACCACTTGATTTTCCCAAGTTCCATTGACTCATTATGATCTTCACAAACCATGTTTCAAGTTACTTTGATCTTCACAAGTTACCACTTGATCTTCACAAGTTAGCTTTTGATCTTCACAAGTTAATTCTCTATCTACACTAGGTACCACTTGATCTTCACTAGGTATCACTTGATCTTCACTAGGTACCACTTGCTCTTCACTAGGTACCACTTGATCTTCACAAGTTACCACTTCAAGTTACCAGAGTAAGCGAGACAGGGAAAAAAAAGAGGGTGGGGGTGACTACTACCCATCCTGTGGGTGGTAGTAACTACGTACCCATCCTGTGGGTGGTGGTCACTGCATACCCAGACTGTGAGTGGTAATAAGTACATACCCATAAGGTGAGTGGTCTTAAAAAGATTAGCACGTTACATCATGGGTCCATGGAGTGGGTCCATCATTTATGGATAAAATAAAAAATTCACTTCATTCATTTTTCCTTCTATATCTTTCTTAGTGGTCAATATTATATATATATATATATATATATATATATATATATATATATATATATATATATATATATATATATATATATATAATATATACTTCTATTAATCTAATGTCCCGTGACTCGGTTGGTATTGCTATAGAGACGTTGTGGGTGTTTCCTTACACCTGCTGTCCCTGTTCACCTAACAGTAAGTAGGTACTTTGTGGGTCGCATCCTGGGGGTTGGTAGTATTCCTTATATAGGGATGGGTTTTGAAATTAGATGAAACATGATAACAGATCTTAGCCTGTAAATTAGTTAATGTAGGATACTAGCTCTTAGTCTGTAATTAGCAAAGGTAGAATAACAGCTCCTGGCCTGTAAAAATAAGCTGTGGTAGGATAACAGCTCCTGGCCTCTAAAAATAAGCTGAGGTAGGATAACAGCTCCTGGCCTGTAAAAATAAGCTGAGGTAGGATAACAGCTCCTGGCCTCTAAAAATAAGCTGAGGTAGGATAACAGCTCCTGGCCTCTAAAAATAAGCTGAGGTAGGATAACAGCTCCTGGCCTGTAAAAATGAGGTAAAAAAAAGATGAGGTAGGATAACACGCTAAAAATCTTGATCGCTTTGAAAAGTGATGTGTAAAAAATATGTTAACAATAAATCTTCCTAAAACAATCTGACTCGCTTTGAAATCTCCATTTTTTCCCATGAATTAAATAAATAGATTAAAAAATTGAAAACCTAATTTATTGTTTTCAAGCTTTGAATTTTATTTCCTGATAATAACGATATTAATAATAATTATGATGATGATGATATGATAATATTAATAATAATAATAATAATGCCTATTATTATTATTATAATATTTCTCAAGTCTGAACATGATCACATGTGTCTACATAGCTTCCCTGTTCTATTGTCTCTGTTGTGATGTTCACACGGTTGTTCTACATAAGCAAAAGAGAGCAGTGGAGCTGTGACCAGCAACACCTCTAACATCACTACTCATATGTTAGTCCAGCAGACTGTTCAAACTACCAAGGTGTTTAAATTTGATGAGTTTGTGATAGTATAAATGATAAAATATATATATATATATATATATATATATATATATATATATATATATATATATATATATATATATATATATATATATATAAGAGCAGCTTGAAGCATGGTCCCAAAATTAGCGTGTGCAACGTTCTACCGAATAGGTAAAACTTGCGATTTTGTCTTAAATAGCAAAGCTTTTCTTGCCGAATAAGGCAAGCGAAAATTTGTGTATGCAATAATTTCGCAAAAATCATTCTGAACCTAACGAAAGAATATATTTCATTGTGTTTGTTTAATATTAGATTGTAAACCTATCTAAAATATATTTAGTTGGATTAGGCTAAATTAAATTACGCTTGTTATAATAAGGTTATGTAAGTTTTCTAAGGTTCCTTTGGTACAAAATTATTAATTTTTACATTAACATAAATGAAAAAATATATATATCTTTAAACGTATAAGAGAAAATTTTAGAAAGGACTTAATTTTAAATAAGTTCTTGCTAATTGACCAATTTTACCTATTCGGCACGATATATATATATATATATATATATATATATATATATATATATATATATATATATATGAGGTGCAGTAAGAAACAATAATATCAACTGCTTGCTTTTAAGTAATTAAAGTTGGTATAGGCTGAGGTTACTTCATGTGGTCCACGACCTCAGATGTTTAGTTTTCAGTTACTATGAGCTTGTGATGTGTCTGGTTCCTTCTGGGAGGGGCGGGACGGGTGCCATTGTTCTGGTCAAGTGATCTTGATCCTAAGAAATTAGGCTACCCTACCCTTTCATGGATCAAACACGATTACCTCCCTTTACCAAAGCGCTGTGAATACAATAATAATGTCAGGTAACTGCTGGTATTCAGTTGTTATTTATAGTTATCTTAGAAGTGGCTCCTGGAAGCAGAGTAAACTCATCAGTGGTAAAACCTTACCCTATTTACTATTGAAATTATTACTGAACGTAGTGGCATATTGATGCATGTGTGTGCTTGTCTCAGCTGTGTGTGCGCGCGCGCTTGACTGTACGTACAGTATGTGCGTGTGTGCGTATTTTCCTGCCAAAGTGCGTAAAACTTAAAGTCCATAATTGTTGTCTAGTAGACTGTTCTGCTAGATAATGTCTGAAACAAGAATTACTCCATAAAAACATCCATCAAATTTCAGTATCTATATTGTTCCTGGTTCCTAAATTTTGACCAACTAGTCCACACCCACTTTAAATAAAAAAAATTATCAGATCTATCTTCCCTTGTTTCTTAAAATAAATAACACATTACATTACCTGCTGCCTTCAAGAGTGCCTTGTAAGCATTACATTAATAAAAACAACGCTTTATAATACCTGTATTCGTCCAGATCCTGGAAAATAAGAGTCGAGTCGACACACTCACTACCGGTGCTGGGGATACACTGCTGCGGGGAAGATGGGGGAGGTGTCAGGGAAAAACTGGCCATGTGCACTAGCATTTTCCCCTAGAATCCCTATCCCTTTAGGGGAAGCTATCATGCAGAAGTTTCCCTGAAAACTACTGCTGTGTGAATTGTGTTATATTATTGAGTTAGGAATCGCATTTTTTATTTTAAACTAGTTAAGCTTCACTCTGAGAAAGTTTTCCAGTTTTTAATATAAACTAATGCGCTCGCAAACAGACTCCTAAAATAAATATCGTAGGCAATGAGCAACATCTTTGCGAAAAAAAATATGCAAGAAAATATATTAAGAAGTCTTTACTTGTTCATTACGAAGTTAGACTATACAGTGCAATTGCATCTACATATTTTCGTTGCCAAAATTGTCATTTCAGTGAGGTATCATTGTGCTAAGTGATGTGCTGATTCATCTTGCAGATGACCTCACACTTTAGCAGGAATTACCAAGATAATAAATAAATTTTAAGCCTCGATTTATCGTTGATGGAGTTATAATCCACAATTAAGTTCTATTTAAAATCTTATATTCCAAATATGATTAAAATCTGAGCTTTAGAGGCAAGTAATAACTTTCTGAACAATAAGAATAATTCATTTTATATCTTTTCGGATTCACACTTTGGTTGTCATATGTAGTATATAATCATGTCATACTATTCGTATATTTACGATACATATTTCAGGTATGTTTACTAAATATGCGATCTCATCTAGGGAAGATGGCAGGGAAGCAGAAATTCCCTACTCTAGGGAAATTGTCAGAGTAGCTCCCTAGTGTGCCGGTCTCTCCCGCCAGAGCACAGGTTCAACATTAACTTAAAATGATAATTTTACACTACATAAAGGATGGTGTCTATGTCTTGATATTTTACGCTCATCTTTATGCACTAAATTTTTAGAAAATATAAATAACTTCATGCCAAGTGTTTAATAAAACTGAAATTATTAATGAAGGTGAGTAGGTGCGTTGGCAACTCACACAGCCGGGTTCCGTCCCACGTATTGATCACGAAAACACAGTTCGTCGGCACCAGTTAATATGTCATCCACCGCACATACTCCAATAGTATCGCCTCTAGTAATATACAAAATTATAATATCTTCCTGCAATAGAATAATTACTACATGCATCAGTCGATTAGAAATAGCGTTGAGTGTAGCGCCAGGTGTTTATACCTGAGGTCTCAAGTTGGACTTGAGTCAGAGGAAATACTTAGCAATGACTCAAAGCTGACAGGGGTGATTTTTCCCACTTACACTACCATGATATCATGACAAAATAAACCTTTTCAATATTGCGTTCATTATATACATTATGTACATAAGTCGCTTTAGCATGCACCTACAGAGAGAGTCGATTTAATGTTGATATAATATGAATAAGAAGTTTGAAGTTAATAAGGTCGTGTTCTTGTCTAGAAATTAGTATGTTTTTTTTTTCAAAATTAAATGTTAATGAAGTTTCTGTCATAGTGAGGAATGTTAAACCTTAGTGTTAAAAACACAGGGTCGACCTGTAGTGGACGACTACGTTACTCACGCAGTGTCACCTACACAGGCACTAGCTGGCGACCCTAGGTTAAGCGCTTCCTATTATAATTTTATATTATACTAATAATAATAATAATAATCACTATAATAATATTAATAATAATATAAGCTAATCTAATAATATAATAATATTTTTAATAATAATAATAATAATAATAATAATAATAATATTAATAATAATAATAATAATAATAATAATAATAATAATAATAATAATAATAATAATAATAATAATAATAATAATAATAATAATAATAATAATAATAACAACAACAGCAATAATAATAATAATAATAATAATAATAATAATAATAATAATAATAATAACAACAACAGCAATAATAATAATAATAATAATAATAATTAGTCTAGTCGCAATATGTTTAATAATCTTCCTGGAAACATTAGTGAAGACAACAGGTGCACACGATGCTCTGTTTAATACATCCGACAACAGTTTTCCTGAAGTAAAACTTGAAATACGCAACAAATAACGTCATTTATATTTGTCTTCTTGGCTGTAAGTCTTTGTAAGGATCTTCTCGCTTCATGACTCAGCCTAATAATGAATATGCAAAATATTATTATATTTATTAATAATATAGAATCAGAGTGATCAGCCATAATGTATGATCCGGATCCAAGGATGGGGAGACTTAAATATATATTTTTTACCCCATGTGTAAACAATTTGTTCTTGCTGGGAACTAACCATTAAATTTATATTATGAACATAGCTTATCTTCCTACTAAGTAATATTATCATTTATAAAAACCAAATTGTTAATCTCTGTCAGGTCGCATCTTTCTCTCCCACAGTGTTTTCTTCCTTTTATTCATCAACTTCCCATCTTCCCATCTTTCTGTGAGAGACTCTTGATCCAAGGAATAGGAGCTACTCTCTCCTTGGATATGACTTGATTACTTTCGATTCCCCAGGTGCTGTAAAACTAATAAGAAATTAGTACTTTAAATAGACATAATTAGGAAGAAGGGTGGGAACCCTGTGATATGTGGTATTTTGCCAAGGAGAGGAGTTGGAAATGAATGGTTGTCCAGGGCAAGTGGTGTCAATTGCTGGCTGGACAAACACTGTAAGGAAAATGCAGTAACATTCATTGACAACTGGGACCTCTTCTATGGCACAATTGACATGTATGCCAGGGATGAGGTTAACTTATCTATGTCTGGGGTGGGGGCACTGGCCACTGCAGTGGAGGGAACTGTTAGGGCTTAAACTAGAAATAGTTAGTAGCATGGGTTTTTTGGGGAAAACAGTGAAGTTCCATTGTAGTAATAGTAATATTGTGAGTTGTAGGGGAACTAGTAATAGGTAGAATGAAGTGGATATTGAAAAACCAGTGTCACTAGGTGACAAGGACAGTAAAACAGTGTAAAAACAGAAATGAGCAGGAAGGGTAAAGAGAAAAGTGGGTCTTTAAACTTATACTAATAGTCGTAGTGCAAGGAATAAGATGGACGAGTTGAGATTAGTTGCAAGTGCAGGTAATATTGATGTATTTGTCATAATACGAAAAATCGGGACATGCCTGCTGAATGTCACATTCAGGGTTTTAAATTGTTCCAAATAGACAGAAGTATCTGGAAGCGGGGTGGGGTGGCACTCTATGTCCGAGATCGCTTGAACTGTTGCATAAAAACGGGTATAAAGTCTGAAATAACATATAGAGTCTGTCTGGATAGAATTTTCAGAGGGGCATGAAAATTTGATTTTAAGCGTGATATACCGTCCCCCAAACTTAGATAGGGACCAAGGGGGACTACTTAGGGAGGAAATTGTTAAGGCCACAAGGCACGATAACGTAGTAATTCTAGGTGACTTTAACTTTAGTCAAATTGATTGGAATTTTTTGACTGGAAATTTAGAATCAGGATTGTTTTTTGAAGCAGTTTCTGACAGAACCTACAAGGGGAAATAACCTGCTTGACTTGGTTCTGGCAAACAAGGAAACCCTTGTTAATAATTTAGAAATTACAGAGGAACTTTGCGCAAGCGAGAACAAATCAATTACCTTTGGCATTGAATGGAAGTATGATACTAGGGATAACTCTGTAACGGTCTCAGATTATTGCTTAGCAGATTACAATGGGCTTAGAGAACACTTATCATCTGTTGACTGGGGTAACGAACGAAGATAACTATCAATATGACAGCTTTCTAAACACTATACATGCTGCCCAAAGAACATTTATCCCTTATAAAGAAATTAGATCGAATAGAAATGACCCAAAATGGATGAATAATAGGCTCAAATATTTTTTAGGGCTGAAGAAATGAGTTTATAGGCGCATCAAAAGAGGTGAGGGTCATCTTATGAATCAATATATTGACAATAAGAGAGACGTTAAAAAGGGGATAAGAAAAGCTAAACGGGACTACGAAATTGAAGTTGCTAGGGATTCGAAAACTAACCCAAAAGGTTTTTTCCAGGTTTTTAGAACAAAAGTTAGAGAAAAGATAAGACCCTTAAATATAACTCTGGGCATCTTACTGACAAGGAGAATAAAATGTGCTCTATTTTTAATAATTATTTTCTCTGGGTTTTCACCTAGGAAGACACTAATAATTTCCCAATAATTAGGTATTATTGTGGGCCGAAGAAGATAAATTATGTAATATCACAGTCACTAGCGAAATGGTTATCAAACAGATAAACCGAATGATGCAAAATAAATCCCCAGGCAATGATGAACTTTTTTCAAGGGTTGTTAAAGAGTGCAAAATGGAAATTTGTGAACCATTGACTAATTTAATATATCTCTTCAAACAGGTGTAGTGTCTGATATGTGGAAGATGGCCAATGTAATTCCTATTTTTAAGCAAGGACAAGTTGTTACCGTCAAATTACCGCCCAGTAAGCCTGACCTCAATTGTAGGCAAATTACTAGAGTCAATTATAGCTGATATTTTAAGAAACCATCTTTATAAGCATAATTTGAATTTAATGATAATCAGCATGGATTCACGAGGGGCCGTTCCTGCCTAACTAATTTATTAACCTTTTCAGTAAGCTTTTGAGGCTGTTAATCACGATAGAGAATTCGATATTGTTTATTTAGATTTTAGTAAGGCTTTTGATAGAGTACCGCACCAGAGACTGTTAAAGAAAGTGGCAGCTCATGGCATTGGGGAAAAAGTGCTGTCATGGATCGAGTCATGGCTCACAACAGGAAGCAGAGAGTGTGTATAAATGGGGTTAAATCTGAGTGGGGAACTGTAACAAGTGGCATTCCACAGGGATCAGTCTTAAGCCCGTTGTTGTTTATAATATATCAATGACCTTGATGAGGGAATTACTAGTGATATGAGCGAATTCGCCGATGACACGAATATAGGTAGGATAATTGATTCAAACGTAGATGTCACGGAACTTCAAGAGGATTCAGACAAACTCAATTCGTGGTCAGAAAAGCGGCAGATGCAGTTCAATGTAGATAAATGCAAGGTTCTGAAACTCGGGAGTGTCCATAACCCAAGCAGTTATAAGTTAAATAACTTAGAACTTAACCATACAGATTGCGAAAGGACTTGGGGCTTATGGTAAGCAGCAACCTTAAACCAAGACAGCAGTGCATACGCGTGCGTAATAAGGCAAATAGATTGCTGGGATTTATATTAAGAAGTGTATAGCAACAGAAGTCCAGCGGTTATACTACAGCTTTATACATCATTAGTAAGGCCTCACCTTGATTACGCAGCTTAGTTCTGGTCTCCATATTATAGAATGGATATGGGCCAACAGGCCTACTGCAGTGTTTCTCCTTCCTTATGTTCTTATGTTTATAAATACAGAAGTCATCTAGATACATCGGAACGATTCGCTATATTCAGTGTAAAGACTTATTAGCTATAACGGAAGGGATAACTAGATATAATACAGTAGACTTCTAAATATGATGTTGTAGCAGCCTAGATACATTGTATGGGTGGGATAGATGCAGTGTAGAAATTGTGATAAATGGTTTTAAAACCAACAAGTTGGAGATTGAGACATAGAGAGCTCGTTTGCCTTATTATGTGGTGCATCTAAGTGTTTCTAGTATACTTTATTAATAATAATAATAATAATAATAATAATAATTATTATTATTATTATTATTATTATTATTATTATTATTATTATTATTATTATTATTATTATTATTATTATTATTATTATTATTATTATAACACAAAGACAATTCACAATTATTTTTTATATTATTTGCGTATAAGAAGCGTAGTATTAGTGATTGATCTGGGATGGTGATTCTGGGTTCTATTCCATTTAAAAACTGGTCATTTCTTATTCCTAATTACGCTGAGACAGCGCACTTTAATTAATTAAGTTTCCCCAAAGGTGTACCTTCAAGTTATCAAATTTTCAGTCTTTTCTTAATGAGAACTTTTGCTTCCAAGCTGAGAACGCTTTATCCAATAGTTTTCATCTTTTCTAATGCATGTTTACTCTACCAGGGAAAGGGTGAGTTCACCTGTTGGTATATACAGGTACCTCATGAATACTGTTATATAACCCAGTTTCCAAGAATGTTCACTATAACTTTTTTAAAGCTTTTTGTGGCTGGCTTCAAATGTTCAACATTGTTGTATTATTACGAATTTTGGAATGTGATCAGTAAGTCGAGATAGTCTAACGAACAAATGGATTCAATAGTTAAGAATGATAAATAGTAATCGTTAAGTATCCCAGAAGGTGTAGAGGTGCCATTAGGTATCCCAGAAGGTGTAGGGGTGCCATTAGGTATCCCAGAAGGTGTAGGGGTGCCATTAGGTATCCCAGAAGGTGTAGGGGTGCCATTAAGGGGCTGCCCTTATTTTTTTTTCTTATTACAACTTTTCGATTTTATTTTGCTCATAACTCGAGAATCAGACTTGTTCAACCCATTCCTATCCTCTCGAAATTGCTCGAGAAAAAAATCCAAAATCCTTAGTGGCGTTGCTTCAAACATTTAAAAAACGTGTCAAGAGAATTAGACGAAAGCAGAAAATGAAATGCAAATGTGTAGGTACAATTCTGACTATTTCTGTGTTAAATAGTGTGATTTTTTTTACTCGTTCAATCACGTTATTTAATTTTAACTTTACCTCTTAGGAGCGACTTCAATATTTAATGGCTGATACATCTTAGGGTCAGGATAGTGTCTATTATTTTGATTTTGCAAGCACAC